>PVLA01000220.1:474859-681336 GCA_004027455.1 Hydrochoerus hydrochaeris
GGGGGGGGGGGGGGGGGGGGGGGAGGGGGGGGGGGGGGGGGGGGGGGGGGGGGGGGGAGAGAGAGAGAGAGAGAGAGAGAGAGAGAGAGAGAGAGAGAGAGAGAGGAAAGTGGGAAGAAGGGAGGGAGGAAGGTGAAGAGCATTTTCAATGGAGATGATTCCGGAGTGATGGGGGAATGTACCTCCTCCTGCAGTCCTTAAGAAAGTGTTTTAATGAGTGGAGAATAAGAACAAAGAAAAGTGAAGAATTTTAAGAGTTTTCACATCCAGCTTTGTGGTCTTGAATGAAATCTGTTTTCCTTCCCATGAAGAAAGGAATAGAAGATGCCTCTATCACTAGAAGGCCCTATCAGCCTCTGCTCCCTTGATTTCCCTGTTTGCTTTCTAGGCCTGTGCTGATTACCAAGGGCTGAGCCAGGTGACACAAGGAGACACAGGATAAACGGCATAAATGTGCTCACACGGGGTGTGAGTGTTTCTTTAGAATTTCGGGGTTGGGACTGGAGGAGAAGGAAGAACGCTCACAGACTCTTGCAGTCATTAGCAGCAGCTCAATCCAAAATGCTTTCATCAGCAGGAAATGAAAAATGATTAACATCGGCTGTCACTGCTCATTCGCCACTTTTCTCAGCCTCTGGCAACCATTAATCTACCTTTGCTCTCTTTGGATTGGCTTATTCCAGACATTTCATAGGAGTGGAATTAGGCAATATTTGTCCTTTTGTGCCTGGCTTCTTTCACGTAGCATATTTTTTTTCAAAGTTCATCCATATGGTAGCATGTGTCAGTACTTTATCCCTTTTTCTGATTGGATGTTATTCCAGTGCATGAAAGCACCACACTGTCTGCCCACTCATCAGTTGTTGGACATTGGGGTTGTCTCCACATGTTTTGGGGGGTTTCTCTGGGGGGAAGTTGGCTTTATGAATAACACTGCCAGGAAAATTCACATATGAGTTTTTGTATGAACATTTGTCAGTGGAATTGCTGACATATACAATAATGTTGCATTGACCCCTTTGAGGGACTGTCAGAGCAGATTTCAAAGTGCCCACATCAGTGTATGGTTGCACCAGCTATGTGCAAAAGTCCCAGCTTACCCACTCGCCCCCAAAACTGTTATCAGTTGTCTTTTTAAATATGGCAATTCCAGTAGGCATGAAATGGTACTTTATTATGGTTTTTAATTTCTCTGATGACAATGAGTTTGAGCATATTTTTATGTGTTTACTGAACATTTGTTCTTTTTTAGAAAAAAAATGTCTTCTCAGATCCTTTGCCTAGTTTTTAATTGGAATATTTATCTTTTTATTGAGACTTACAAGAATTCTTAATATATTCTAGACACTAGACTTCTGTTATTTATATAATTTGCAAATATTTTGTCCAGTTATATATAGGTTGTCTTTTTGCTTTCTTTATCATGACTTTGAGGCACAGAAAATTTTAATTTCAATGAAGTTTAATGTATTTGTTCTTCCCTTTAGCTACTTGTAAATTAAATGTCATGTTTAAAAAATCATTATCCATAAATCAAATTAAACTTCTCCTCCTTTTAAAAAAGCAATGATCATCTAATCCAAGCTGTTGAGGGGTTTTTTAGTTTTACTTAAATATATTTAATATGCAAAAAATGGATACATTTAATGCATGTATTCCAATGAGTTTGATTATTAATAAACATGATGCAATCACCAGAATCAAGGTCCTAAATACTGCCATCACTTCCAAAAATGTCTGTGTATTCTTTTGTGCGTGAGTTTTATTTTCTGCTTTTTTGTATGATAACAACAGTTAATATGAGATCTATCAACACATTTTCAAATACAGAATACTGTATCATTAACTATAGGTACTGTGTTGTAAAACCTATTTCTAGAACTCGTTCTTCTTACATGACTGAAACCTTTGTAGCCAGTGAACAGCAATTGCCCGCGTCCAGCTCATTCTAACGCTGGCAACCACCATTCTATTCTCTTCTTCTAAGGGTCTATTTTAAATAGCTCATCACAGTGGGATCATATAATATCTGTTCTTCTGTAACTGGCTTATTTTGTGACAGATAATATCTTCTAGGTTCATCCATGCTGCTACAAATGGTAGGATTTTCTTGTTTTAAAAGCTGAATAGTAAAAGTTTCAGTCCCGAGGCAGCCAGCACGCTGCTCTGGTAAGTGGCTGTGGCCTCCCAAGCCGCGGTTGCCCCAGGGCAAGAACCATATCAGCATTTCCTGAGATCCGGGATGCACCATGTTGGACATTGGGGCACTGGGAAAACAGGCAGCCAGCTCACCGCTCTGGTGGGTGGTTGTGAGCCTACCGCGGGCTAAGAATCTCAAACATCCGTCTCAACCCCCACCCCCAGTAAGTGAGAGCCAGAGATCTGAGCATGTCTTGCATGTTTGACTATATGCAATATTTCAAATAAGAGGGATTTTCTTCTGCCATCTCTTTGAAGGCAAATATTTTTATCTCTATTTTGCTCTGTTCTGATCAGTGGTATTGCTTTATTCAATATTCTGTTTTTATAATTTCAGTATTTCCTTCGATATTGCTCTACCTGATTGAAGGAACAACTATTGTGAAGAAGACCAGATGTACTATTGTGCCTACTGCTGTTGTCCGGGTAACCTGCTGTGAGGTTCTGTGCCAATTTCACTGCACTGCCTCAATTGGCTTTGTCCTGTCTTGTTCTGCTGTATTTTACTACCTTCAAAATAAAACAAATATAATATAATAAAATAAATAAATAAAATAAAAATAAGAAAAAAAATTAAAGTAAATAACAACAACAAAACAGATCAGTAAGGTCCTGAGCAACCTGAAACATGATATAACTAAACAGATAATGGACTTAAAAAGCAAAAGGAGGAAAAGAAAGTGCTCTAAAGGGTATAACTGCATGTATATTTAAGTGTGTAGGATTGATAACCATGTTGCTAAGTTTTTGTTGGATCAGTGAACAGAACTGTCTGCAGCCTCACTGTTTGAATGTCCACTTTGTAAGCTTTAATTTTGCAACTTGAACAACTATATCCAAGAAGACAATATGTAATGTATCAACTAGTGATTTCTGGTTTTTTTTTGAAATTCTGTATTGTTTCTACCCTTTTTTCTATTTTGCTTCCCCCCTCTTTAAATAAAAATTTTTAAAAGCTGAATAATAATCCATTATATCTGCATATACTACACTGTTTTCATGCATATTTACCCACACTTCAGACAATGGTGATGGACATTTGGGTTGTTTCCATACCTCACCTATTTTGCATAATGCTGCAATGAATATGGGGATGCAAATATCCTTTGAGATCTGATTTAAGTCCTTTTGGATGTAAACTCAGAAATGATATTATTAAATCATATGACAGTTATAGTTTAAATTTTTTGAGATGCCTTCATACTTTTTTCCACAGTGACTGAACCAGTGCACATTCTTTCCAGCATAGAAGGGTTTCCATTTCTGTACCCTCACCTCTTTTTATCAGTAATAACCACCTGAACGGGTATAATGGGGGATGTTAGTGTAATAGCTCCACACATGTGTGTGGGCACATGCACATCCAGCCTAGTCAGAAAGCATAGGCACCTGGTGGTAGCATATGCATAGAGTGCACATGTGTATGTGTGTAGACTATAAATGTTTTGTCTCTTTTGTGTTAAAGGTAGAGAATCAAAATTAGGATGTGACCTCTTCCCACTTGTTAAATTACACTGTCCACATTTACAGCTTCAATTATTAATATTTACCTAAAGTTGATATCAGGATTAACTTGTTGATTGACTTGACACTAGACTCTGCCTCTGGCATGCTTTTTCAGCCAAAAGGCACTGGTAATAATTTACATGAAACAAACTAATATCACATCCATCAGTAATATTAGATTACATGTAAATTTCCCCAATAAAGCCTTCCTTTATCCCATTGGGTACAACTATGCAGTCAAGGAAGACTCTATGTCTAGCTGTTATTTCAATCCACTCTTTTCAAGTGAGAGTCTCTTGGTTTTAAAAATCCTACCTGAGGATTTTTTATGGGAACAGACCATTTGAGTGTAAGATTCCAGAATGTGCTAAGCCCCACTCTAAAGATATGCTTCATCCTATCAAATCCTTACCGAATCATAGCAGACACATTTACTCACTCTGTTTCACCATCTGCTAATACTTTGACCAACAGAAAGCAAACAGCTCAGAGCCACCTAGGGAAACACAGACCTGGATTACCCTAAGCCATGGTAAACAGATGTGTTTGGTCCACTGAGCTTTGAACCCTGAAATTACACCACACACAGATATGGTCAGAGTGTTGCCAGAGGTTACAACACACACATTCTTGGCACCAGTGTTCTGATTGACTCAGAGCAGCTGAAGATCTTAAACTGAGTGATAACTCAGCTATGACAATGGAACAAGTGATGTTAGTTGGCGGTTCAGGGTTTAAAATGCCTCTCTCATTACTGATACTGCCTGAAAAGAGAAACTTAATGAAGTTCGAGAAGGGCTTCCAAAGTTGGTTACAAAACTGCTTCCCCACTTAACAGCCTGGCCAGTCCACATTTGGTGTGCAGTAGGAAGTAGGTATGGGACACTGACCTCAGCACCAGGAGAACATGAAGATGAATAGGGAGACAATGAGACAGCAATGCCTGAGGGCCTGGGTGGGGTTGGGGAGGGGGCACATCCCAGAGAGGGGGAAAGGGTGAGTGTGAACTCAGAAACACCAGAGGAGGAGTGTTGGTTGTCATAGCAAACTCAGCCTGTGAAGCATTTCCGAGGGCACTGGAAATCCAGCCTAATTCCCCACTGGCCTGTTTCCAACACCAAAGATGGAGTTTCTGATTTTTATTTGACTCTAGGGAGAGCCAGAACTGCTCCAGGAATATTTCTGTTGGATTGAGAGAGGGGAGGGAAGTAATCATTGGACATTTAGAAAACACTTGTGCAGAGACTAGATACATGCATGTTTTCCATCTGTTTTTAAAGTTGACTTTGAAATTTTTATGGGAAGTTAATTAGAGATGTGAAAAATCCTTTCTGTTATTTCAAGATAAGAAGCTTGATTGGACCTGGTGAACATCAAAGAGACAGACTGTGACCCTCAAAGTGGATCATCCTATCTGAAGGGATTCTCACCCAGACAACGCTGTAAACATTAAATTTGCAGGGAAACTGTGACATTCCTAGCCTGGAGACATCTTCTGTGATTTCCAACTTCAGCTTCTTTCTTTTGGATACAAAGTTTTCTCCTTGTGATTAACAAGAGTTCTCATCTCTATTAGTCACAATTCTCCCTGAGAAACAGTACCAATGGGGGGAATAGATAGGTGGATAATAGATGATGGACAGATAGATTAGATAGATAGATAGATAGATAGATAGATAGATAGATAGATAGATGAAAGAAAGAAAGTTACATAGATAGAGGTTTTTGTTTGGTTTTATTTTTGAGACAGGGTCTAGTTATATAATTCAGGCTGGTCTTGAACTCATTATGTAGCCCAGGCTAGCCTCAAGCTCACAAAATCCTTCTGTTCAGCCTCCCAAGCACTGGGATTATAGGTATGCACCCCCACATCTGGCAAGATACAAGCTTCTAAAGAATTAGCTCATGCAATTGTGAGGAGTCCAAACCAAAGCAAACTGACAGGATGAAGACCCAAGGAATAGTATATTCTGTACCTTAAGGTCCTAAGAAAATCTGAAGACAAAATTCTTTCTTTTTCTAGGGCCCCCCATCTTTCTTTCTTCTTATACCTTCAACTGATGAGATGAGGCCCACCTACATGGTGAAGGTTAATCTACTTACTCAAAGTCTGTTGATTTGAATGTCCATTTCATTGTCACAGTTATTGGGGGGATAACTGAAGATTGAGCCTAGGCTTTTTGTACTGAGTTACATCCCTATCCCTTTTTGTATTTATCTGTATTGAGACCAAGTCTTTCTAAGTCACTAAAATACCCAAACTGGGCTTGAACTTGTGACCCCACTTCCTCAGTTTCCCAGAGTCCTGGGATTAAATATGTGGGTCACCAAGAGCCACATTTAGACTGGTGTTTGATCAAATATCAGGGCAACATGACCAAACCAAGTTGAAATAAAATTTCAATACATAAAATTAACTATTGCATGATTCTAGTAGCTTTGCTTCAAGAGAAAGAATTTAACTATGCCCTTTGACTTTGAGGGTTGAACCAAAAGAGCAAAACTTGGCATAGCGTGGCAGCCTGTGGCTGTGGGTTCCTTTCCAGGACTTCAAGCAATTTCATTTTGTCGGCTTAATTTATGGAAGATTCATATTCCTAATTGCCATCTCGTTAAAAACTTTCCGTATGTTGTGTTCAGTCTAAAACTTTTCAAGAGGCATTAGAGGAGAAATGAGACATAGTTGAATGATCAGGCCAGGGAAATAGCCCTTCTTTCCACATTTATGAACATGTTTTCCATTCTGCAAGCACTCTGCTTGTGTTCTTGTGTTTTATTAGCGCCAAGCCTTACAGAAATAGAAGGGCTCTCAGAGAAAATCAAGGAGTGGGTGGTATGCTAAAGCCAGCAGAGAGAATCCCACAGGGAAGATAAATTGGGGTTGGCCCAAGGCTCTGTATTTTCAATAACAAATAGCAGGCTCTCTTCCTATGTATCATTTGAGAACATGGATAGGTGAGAAATTTCTTCCCAAGCTTTTGAAACAAAAATCTCCTGTTAAATGGATTGCTATTTGGTTGATCAATATCAAATATTTCGGAACATTTTTTTCATTGTCTAAAGTTCCAAACTTGTAAAAGAAAAGAAATGGAAAATATTGCCTTGCCAACATGAAAGGATTACACACAAATGCTCCATTTAACAAGTTAGGGGACCTTATTCCTCCTTTTACTTCGTTTAAGAAAACAAAGCACCTTTTTGTTGTTATTTTTGCTGCCTCATTTATTCCTGCTCAGTGCTTACACCAAAATTGAAGCTCGGACGAGTGATGACTGTTTGACCTTGGCCCTTGGGAGACATTCATCTGTATCTGCGCTCCTGTCTCCAAGGACGTCTGGGTGATTTCTAATTCCCAGTCTCTGGGTCTGATAGGTATGATATAGATTTCTTTATGTGTTTCATTCACCTAAAAAATAGAATTCCTAGAAGCAAAGATAGTGCTTTCTTCTGTGAAAAGCTGCAAATGGGAGAGTCAGGGCTTGAGGCAGTGATGTTTGACAATGATGGGGGCTGGGGATATAAAAGGACAATAAGCCACACTCAACCATCTTCAGGTGGGGACAGGGTGCCTCAGGAAGCTCATGAAGGGTGCTTTCAACCTTCTGAGTCAAGCAGAAGATGTGAGAGATATAATGAAATGATCACTGCCTTGAGATTAAACATGGTTCGCATTGCACGCTGTGGCTGATAAACGGACAAAAGTGAAAGAATTGCCAAGGCCTCTGGGCACCAGCTGAGCAGGTTCTCTGTGGCCCCCTCTAGCGGTGCCTGGCTGTCCCAGTGGGGGCAGAGGAAGGGAGCTTGCTAGCACAGGGTTAATAACTTGACCATGAAATTTAGGCTACATAGAGAGGCACTGAAAACGCAGGTGGGCCAGGCATGATGGCAAACTTCTGTAATCCCAGCACTTGTGGGGAGCTTAGACAAGAGGATCGCTATGAGTTCAAGGCCAACCTGGACTACATAGCAAGACTCCATCCCAAAAGGTAGGACAGGCCTTAGCTCTGGGTCACAGGAGATGAACCATGGCAACACTGCTCTGAATCCCTTTTTTCTTTCAGAGAGGTGCAATCCTTCCCGCATCAGCAATTCCCCTGAGTTCTTGAGTTAACCAATCTGCCACTTTCTTTTCTTCCTTTCCTTCTACCTAACTGCCCTCCGGTTCCCTCCATACCATTCTCCTAGCTGTTTCTAAGTTTATCAGTGCTCCTTCTTTAAAACACCTTAGAACCTTTTTATGAGGTGTTAAATTATTTCAGAGCTATTTTCTTACATTGTGCCCTTTGTATAGGTCTCATTTATGTGTGAAAAATGAAACCTCCTTGAGGATAAGAATAGGGCCACATGCTGCTTTTATGTCCCGAACATGGTCAAACATTACTGGATCACAAAAGTACCCTTTATATTTTGTAAAAGTATTGGTGGATTACCTGGTAAGTAAAAAGCATTACTACGAGAACCAGCAGCCCCAGAGCTCCGACCATGGAGGGACTCAAGGCACAACACAGAAAGGCAATTTGCCCACCCTCTCAGTAAGCACCCCTGGCATGAGGCAGGAGAAGAATCACTCAGTGGCTCCCATGAGCCTATTGGTGAGCAGGCTAAGAATCAACCCACCACCACCACCACCTCCACCACCCACTGTTAGCAACTGAGCCAGAGATCTAGACATCTCTTGAGAGGTTGACCATATGCAATGTAGTAAATACAGGAGATTTCCTTCTACCATCTCTTTGAAGTCCTGTATTTCCTTTGATTTGGCTATACCTTATTGTTTGTTTGTGTGTTTTTTGGGTTTTGTTTTGTTTTGTTTTTTGTACTGGGGTTCGAGCTCACGACCTCACACTTGCCAGGCACTTATGCCACTGAGCTAAATCCCCAGCCCGGATATACCTTATTGAAAGAACAACTGTTGTGAAGATAATGGGATATACTATGGTACCTATTACTGTTATGCCAGTAACCCGTTGAGGGTTTCTGTACCAATTTCACTACACTCTCTCAGTTGGCTTTGTTCCATCTTGTTCTGTTGTATTTTGCTACCTTCAAAATAACAAAGAATTAAAGTAAATAAAAAGTAAAAAGTAAATAACAGCAAAACAGATCAGTAAGGTACTGAGCAAGATGAAACATGATCTAACTAAATAGATAATGGACTTTAAAAGCAAAAGGAGGAAAAGAAAGCGCTCTAAGGGATATAGCTGCAGGTATGTTTGAGTGTGCAGGATTGATGACCATGTTGCTGGGTTTTTGTTGAATCATTGAACAGAACTGTTCGCAGCCTCACTGTTTGAATGTTCACCTTGTGTGCTTTGGTTTTGTAACTTGAACAACTATATCTAGAAGACAATATGTAATTTGTTAACTAGTGATTTCTTACTGTTTATTTTTTTATTTCTTTTCTTTTTCTTAGAAATTCTGTATTGTTTCTTCCCTTTTTTTCTGTTTTGCTTTTTTTTCTCTTTAAATAAAATTCAAAAAAAAAAAGCATTACTGCCATACACCTGATTTAGAGCTATTTGGTGAAGTTTGTCAAATATGTGCTCTGAGTTTGCAATCTGCATGCCATTCTGAATGAGAAAATAAGAGGATTTGTTAAGTAATTCTTATTGATAGTATTATTTAACTCTGTAAATAATTTGATTCTAATAAAATATTCACAGAAGAGAGGATCCCAAGGACCTATTTGCGTAAATTATGACAGAATCAAAAGAACTAAGATCTTTTAGAGTAATTTGTATTTCCTTGGGTTGGGGCAGAATAAGTTTGCATTTTGTTTTCATGTGGCAAACACATTGTGATGAATAATTAGAGTATTGTACAGACGATAACTCTTTTCCATGGGGCAAGCAGGCTTCCAGAAGGTCAGCTCTGCCCCTAATTAGTGCCTCTGGGAAAAGCAGTTTCTCTTCCTCCTTCAGTTTGCGCATGTGCAGGGTGCATGGCTGGAAAGCAGAGCCATTGGAACCCTGCGTCTACTAACCCTGTGTGGTTGCGTCATGACAGTCCACTAGTGGGCGCCATGGAACAGCCTTGAGAGCCTCTGGGTCCGTGCTCCGCTGCTTCCAATCTCCGCTGACGCATTTGGGTCTGGAATAACCCAGGACTGTGAAAGTCATCGGAATCATCTGATCCATCAGTTATTCTAAAGGTCTGCTCTGGCCCCCAGGTTTTGAGTCAGCCCCACACTGGACGCTTGCAGTTTTGCCACTATGGTATTTTGCCATCCAAACACAGTTTTTCCTAGTGGAAAATGTTGATCTTTGTAAAAGCGTTGTACTCTCTTTTTAAAATAAAGGAATTAATTTCTTTCTACAAGTTAAAGGAATGACTTGGTTCCGGGACTAAATTTCACAGGCAAAGTTTAGAAATGACTTCAGTTACAGTTAGGAGCAGAGGGGAAGCTTTGAAATCCTTCTAACTGAATCTTCTCCCAAGATTCTCCCAAGAACGGCCCAAACCAGAGAAGCGATTGGACCAGAGCTCTCCAGCCCCTGGGTGACAGGAAGGGCTGGAACGTAGAGGTAACTTCTAGGCAGAGGTAGAAAAGGGGGAAAGGGGTGCTCACCAGGCGGTTCCCATCGCCTTGCAATACCTCACCTGTCCACTTTGAGCTCCAGTAAGGTGGAAAGTATGTGAATTGCAGCTTGCCTTAGTCTGTTTTTGTGTAAATGTCCTTCGTTTTCCTTAGTTGGCAGCTCACGATGTGCAAGAGCTTCGGGCAGCTCTCCTGACACACTGTTTGAGGCTGTGTACCAGGCTGTGTACCCAGTACTGCAGAGAGGGGCTCTGAAGCCACCACAATGGGACTCAAATCCCTGCCCTCTCCTCAAGAGCAGTGCTGGACAAGGGACATGCCTTCGCTGTACTTCCCTCTCCTCTGCTGACACAGGAAATAACGATAGAACTTCCCACAGTGGGAGCCATGGCTTAATGCCACTTAAAGGCCTGGGTATTAAAAGCTTGGTCCCCAGCATGGCATTATTGGGAAGTAGTGGTGCCATTAAGAAGCAGGGCCCAGTGGGAGGTCTTCGGATCATTGGGGGTATGCCCTTGAAAGGGATTGTGGGACCCTGGTCATTTCCTCTTTATCTCTTTTTCATGTTCCAGTCATTAAGTGCAGGACTTTGCCTCACCTGTGCCCTCCATGATACACTTCCTCACCACAGACCTAAAAGCAATGGGGTCGATCGACATGGACCAAAACCTGCAAAACTTTGAGCCAAAGTAAGCCCCTCTGTAAGTTCATTGTTTGTTTGTTTAAAAGAATAGAAAACTAACCAACATAGTGAGATAGGCCCTGGCCTATAGGAAGCTCATAGAAATGTTAGCTGTTGTTTTTAATCAGCCTTCACAGTTATTTTTCTATATATTGATATTCATTGTAGAAATCATCTCAATGTACTACTTCATATTCATAATGTGAAAGAAATATTAAAAATTTGAGTAGCTATAAATGTGTTAATAGCTACCATTTTTACATTTTCATTCAAATGTCTCAATAAGTGCATAAAGTCAAATTGGATAATTATCCATAAAAATATTATGACAATCTCTGAAACCAGTTTATTTTCTTGTGATACCACTCTATCTCTAATTTTAAAGATGAAAACAAAACTAAGAAAATACTCCCAATAAAAGGCAGTGTCACACTTTTCTCTGGTAGTCTCTTTTTTCCCTCTCTCTTTTAAGAACTGACATTGCTATGACTAATCAAAGACCCCTGCGACTTTGAGAACATAGCCTTTTTAATCTGGAGAAGATAAATAATTGCAGTTAAGTTTTCTTTGCCAAAGAGAACAGTGAAGTCTTTGCTTCCCCACACTGATTCATGTGGCGGTGTCTCTCAGAACTGTGCCTTGGAGCGTGGTAGTAACATCCCAAAGTGTTTACAAGTTACATAAGATCTTCCCTCTGGACAGCCATTGCAGTTAACACATCACAGCCAAGACACTGTTTAAATTCCTTGTGATAGACTCAGCATTCAAAGCACTAGGTGTTTGCAGTTTTGTGCATTTTAAACCTGACAGTGGGGACTCTATATAAATAACATGCCCAGTTGGACAACGGCATTACCATCAGGGTGAGATCACTTCCAGGAAAACACTCAGATGCAGCAATGAGAATAGCATCTGGCCCTTCAACAGTTGCATTTGATTTAGACTTGGACATCTTACATGAAATAGTGGTGTATTTACTAATGACTTCAGTTTCCATGTAGCTCACTCATTTTAACTGGAGAAGATCTCTGCAGCCGATTCACTCAGTGTATAAATAAATGCAAAGCTGTCTTGATTCAAGATTTGCTTGCTGGATTGTTCCTTCCTGTCATGCAATGCCAAGGAACCTCCTGCTACACCAGAGGAATACAGATGGTCCCTGACTTATGTTTTAAGATATTTTATGATGTTGCAAAAATGATATGCATTTAGTAGAAACCACACTTCAAATTTTGATCTTTTTCTGGTCCAGCAATATGTAGCAGGATACTTTCTCATGATGCTGGGCTGCAAGCCAGGGCTCTCAGCACTCACATGATCATAAGGATAAACATCCAGTGTACTACTGTGCACTACGTCCAATAAAATGCATGATATACGCAATACTTTGCTACAAAATAGGCTTCGTATAATGAGTTTGCCTAACTGTAGAATAATTTAAATGCTCTGAGCACATTTAAAATAGGCAAAACTAAGCTTTGATGTTCAGTAGGTTAAGTGTATCAGAGGCATTTTCAACTTGATATTTTTAACTGATGATGGGCTTTGGAGGATGCAACCCATTGTAAGTCAGGGAGTATCTCTAAAGTGCAGTCCTAGAAAAGATGTTTGATTTTTTTTTTTTTTGGCAATGGTTGGGGCTGGAGGGGGAATACCTATTAAATAACAAAATTTCTCTCTTTAGTATCTTTTGTGACTTGTATTTAGCTGTCCCCCCAAACCTCATAAACTCATAGGTGGGGCTTTTCGGAAGTGTTTGGATCTATGGTGTGTGAGTATGGGGTAAGGGTGTGTGATAGGTAAATTAGCTCTCTGATTGGGTTAGATAGTTCTGGGTGTAAATAATGGGAGGCCCACATTGGGTGTGAGTGGCACCAACCAATAAGCTTGTAGCCTAAGTGAAATACAAAGGAAAGGAAGGCCCTGATGCTGCTTCCTGCCTGCAGTGCCTTGTACTGTTTCTCCTCTACGAAGCCCCTCTGCTGTGCTACCTTGCCTTGGAGCCAGTTGCCTATGAACTGAAACCTGTACAAGCTGTAAGCTAAATTAAACATTTACTCCTTTAACTTGTGGATGTTGTGTATTTGTCCCAGCAACAAGATAGTATTTAAGTAAATAAGACAGATCATTTTTATTTCCTCTACTTTGCAGTAAGAATCTCTCCCTCTTTTTTATTTATTATTATTATTATTGGTACTGAGGATTGAACTCACAACCTCGCACTTGCCAGGCAGGCTCTTATGCCACTGAGCTAAACCCCCGGGGGGTCTGAGAATAAGGCCAAGTAAAATAAAAGCTTTTTTCCTATCTCTCTGTGGAGATAGGTATGAAAGTAAATTCCAGCCAGCAGCATAAAAGCAGAAATAGAACTTGCAAATTCTAGAAAGTATCTTTAAATGGAGGTTTTGAATTCTTTTTCTTGCATTTGAAACATGGTTCCGGTGGGTGCATTTCAGCAGATATTTTGAGGCAGAGGCAGCCTTAAAAATTCAAAGCCATAAGGTAGAAAAAGGCCATGTCTCTTACACTATGGAGGGTCTTAATAGTCCTAGATAGAGAACTTCCAAACTATATGGGAAATAATACAAAAATAGGTATGTCCATAAAATTAAAATGTACAGCTTAATGATATACCAAAAAAAAAAGCTCAGTGTAATTACTGCTTGATCCCTTTTTAAAATATTTCACATGCACTTCGGGAATAAATGTATCTTTGCGGCTTGGGGATACAAAGTCGACTGTGTCCATTCTGTCAGTTTGCTAAACATGGTGTTTATATTGTTTTTGTCTCTACTTTTATTTGTTCTGCAGTGCTTGAATTAGTTTATAACTATCTTCCATATAATTACACATTTCTGTTTCTCTTAGTGTTGGAAACTTGATTCATACATTAGTATTTTGAGACTTCTTTATCTGAGACATAAAAATTCTGAATAGTTATATTGTCCTCTGTATCAAAGTATTTATTTCTGAAAGTTATTCTTTACCTCTGACAATGCACTGTATAATCTACTTCATCTTTGGGTATTAAGGTAGCAAAACTAAATATGTTCAATGGTTTTCACACTATCTTTTCAGTCCTTTACTGATAACTCTTCTAAATTCATATGTTTTAGATGGTTGCTTATAAATTACATATACTGTAATTGGATTTTGTATATTTAAATCCAGTCTTACCACTTTGGTCTTTTAAATAGAATATATAGGTTGTTTTATCCATTCTGAAGAAGCTGAATGGATCCTAAGCCAAATTTTGGTTGGAAGGTTGAGAATGATGACACTGTATTACAGATGTGTGTAAATATGTTTATTATTTATGACTAGAGATATCTCATAGCTAGTCAGACCAGGAAGATTCATTAGAATCTTGTACTAGCACTGTGGACCAGAAGTATTGATGTAACATTGGAATTTAAAAAAAAATAAATTTGTAATTTTAACATAGTTTTGGAATTATAGAAAGGTTGCAAAGCTTGTATGTGTTAGAAAACAAATTATTATAAACTAAATTATATGTGTTATAAACTAAATTATATGCTTCATTCATCTTTCCTTGGTTTTTACCTAGTGTCCTTTTTGAATGATAGAACTTTGTAGAGATGCAGAATTGTGAGCCCCACTAAGGCTCTGCTAACCTAGAACTGCTTTTTAATAAGATTCTTGGGTGACTTTAAAGATATTAAAGTTTGAGAATTGTTAGTTAAAGAAAGAAACTTTCAGAATGAAGCAGGAAAGAAAGAATAAAATAACAGAGAAGAGACTAAGAGGAGGAGCAGGAGGCACAAGGAGGCTCAGGTGTTACACGTCGACTGGGTTCTCCAAAGGAGATGGGCGAGAGAATCATCCAGAAGTGCTGTCTTAAAAGAGAAGGGTTAAGAACAACTCAAAACTGGCAAAAGGTATCAAGCCACATGTTTTAGAAGTTCTAAGAACCCTGAAAAGAAATAAAAAGAAGTCCACATTTGGCACATGGTAAATTTATTGAAAACTAAAAACAAATGAACAATCAATTGTAAGAGCAGTCAAAATTTTTTCAAACTAAAAACAAGTTACCTCCCAAGGAGAAATTGTTAATCTCTGACTTTTGAACAGGAATGAAGGGAGCTAAGAAGTGCTAGACTGAGTCTCTAGCATGCTAAAAAATAACCGCTTATCCAGAATTATATACCCACAAATATCCTGAGTCAGGGGCATGGTTGACAAAAGAGGCGAACATTTTAGATGAACAAAAAATGAGAAAAAATTTTCCTGCAAAGTTACACTAAACAAAATATTTAAATACATCTTTCAGATAGAAGGAAAATTACCTGAGTTGGAAGTTTAGAGGTATAGAAAACAAGAACAATAAAAATGGAAACTATGTGGGTAAATCTAAATGACTTTCAACTGCATTGAATAATACTATATCATGAGGCTAAATATATAAAAATATAAGCTACATAGAGAGTTAAAGTAATTTTTCACAAAACACTGGACTATATAGAAAGAAAAGGAAATATCAATACTGGATTGTTATAAATCAAACATATACTATGATCTTTAGGGTAAATATTAATGATTTTAAAAATCATATTGACTTTTGTAAAACTGACTCATTGTGTTCTTAATCTGTTATTATATTTTTAATTATGAAATTTTTCCTTTGATTCTTCTTCATTATTTCTAGTTTTCTGATGAAAATTCTTCAGTTTGTCTTTTAGCTCTTTGAATACAAAGTATATAACTGCTTCAAACTCTACATGGATGGCTGGGAATCCCTAGCTTTCTTGACTTACTGGAAGCCCTGTATTCAATCCCCAGCATCACAAATGGCAGAGAAGAACGAGGAAAAGGAGGAGGAGAAGGAGGAGGAGGAAAGAGAGGAAGAAAAGAAGAAGAAGAGTAGTAAGGAGAAGGAGGAAGCGCATTGGGAGAGGGAGGGGAAGAAAGAGAGGAAGAGGGGAAGTAGGAGAGGAAGATACAAAGTCTGTGTGGTAATTAATCTGAAGTTCTTGTAGGTCTGTTTCTTTTCTTTTTTATTTTTCTAACATTTCTCTTACATTGTTTTGTCTTTGAGTAGCCCCGGGTCATTTTTAATCTTATGCGTTAATAAATTTACATTGCATTTATACATTTTTTCATAGTAATAAAAATTCATGTGTGTTTATAATTTCAGGGAAAAAAATTATGTTTACTTTTGGCAGATTCCTAAGAAAGCCAGGATGAACTGGAAAGAAGATTAGTGACTGAATGCTAACCAACAGTGTGGCAAAGGCTTAACTACTTCTTTTGTCCTACTCCTGGGTGCAGGAGTCAATCTAAAGCAAAAGAATTCATCTCTGTTCTCCTCCGCTTGGCCAGCTCTAAAGTCCAACACAAGCTAGATTCCCTGGCCAGGGGTGGGGAACCTAGGACATGCATGCTGTCACGGGTTGTTCATATCACTGAAAGCTCTAAAAGATTTGCCATCACTCCCCCAGGCAGTAAACTGTTTGGTTAGGCTTAATGTAAGCAATTGGCTGGGTCAGTACCAACAAAAACCATGGAGAAGAATGTTCTTCCCTCATCCAAAAGGATTCCTCTAATTTTAGCAATCTCCTCTTTCTCTCCTCAGGTCTTTATTGTGTGGAAGTCCCTTCACTTAGCCCAAGTATCAGTGACTTCACCTGGAAGATATAAAACCATCTTACTTTCTCCTTGTTTTAAATTTTTAGAGTAAAATTGGAAAAGATATGAGCTTTTAAGGCAGGAATTTAATTTTGACTTTGTGAATCTCACATTAGTGGACACCAGTCTTCAGTAGGGCTGTTGAACATGTTGAAAACGTCTAGGTCCCATTCCCAGAAGTTTTTGAGTCAGGATGTCTCCTGCTAACTCTCTGGAGTGATTTTAATGCAGATGACCTCGCACCACATCTCGTAAAACTCTTTTGTAATCATAGATTTAACTTTTTAAAAAAACAGAACTGAACTGGCTATAATTAGATCAAGTTCTTTGGCTTAGCTCTGCCGGTGTCTTGCTCTTAGAACTGGGACCCTTTACTGTGTCTGTCTGAGTTTCCAACCTAATTAATCAAAAGACAGGTTCCTGATTCACTCCCACCTCCTCAAATGCTCTGTGAATGAATTAAGTCTCACTGTAACCAGTCCTAATTCAGAAATAGTGCCTTTGTAAATGTGCTGATTTTCTAGACAGGTTCTAAGCTGAGATTCCCCGAGAGTCTTTCTCATGCTTTAACATGAAGGGAGGCTATTTCTAATGGTATTGTTGTGGCCAACTATGCCTTTAAGCCTTATGGTCTCTCACCATTTTTAGCGGTCTGCACAGGCCCAGTGCTCCAGCACTTGGGAATTTGGTTGTCTGGGCAGCAGTGCCTTGGAAACCATTGGCTAGTAACTTGTTTGGATGAGTCTGGCACAGTGAATAATTGGCTCTGGGTGACTTTAATAAAAGGAATGCACAATTACTCATTCTGGTTTCTGACCTGGGCCCGTTTTGAAATTTTTTATGATCTGGAATGGCCAAGTAGTCTTAGCCCACCAATATAACAGCTGAAAATTATCAGAAATTGCTATAAATTCTAGAGGTCAAAAAGAAATGAAGAAGTAAAACCACCTTATCTCTTTCTATTCCTTATTGTATGCATTCACTAATGAGAGTTCTTTCTAAAAGAAAGCATTTGTTTAGTTTTTTACAAAGTCAACTCTTTGGAGGTAAAATGTAAAAGGAGAAAGAAAAGGGAAAAAAGGTGAAGGCTGCTCGTCACAGTTTATTGTGGCAATTGTATGACCAGAATGCATGCACTGAGATAGTACAAACATTTATGAAGTATCTGTTGTATATTGTGTTCTGTGCTAGGGTCTAAGCATAGACTGTATAATTCAAAATCAGTTCCTGCTCTTGTGGAGTTTGTGTCCCAGGGTATGATCTGTAGCCTCACCAGTGAGGTTGTTTAATATCTCATAACAAGCTTGGCTTATTACTGGACAAAGAGAATATAATTCTACGACAGTGAATAACAAGGTGGCCCCTGTCAAGACCAAAGGTTAGGGATGACTGTTCTGAGAAAGTGATGCCTGAACACGGATCTGGAAGAAGGGCAGCGCTGGAGTGGACAGTAAGCAGGCCGGTCGCTGGCAATGTGTGTGCTGTGGCCCCGCGTGAAGATTGGCAGTGTGTCTTGAAGGAGCAAGAGAGAAGGGATACATAGTATGAGAGGGTTCCATGCGGGAGGGATGCAGGCAGGCGTACAGAAGTGTGGGACCACGTAGGACTTCCTAGACCACAGGAGGGACCTAAAGTCCAAAGGAATGCGTTGGTCATATATAAATGAGCACATCCATGTTCCTGTCCGTATTTTGTTAAAACAATCATGGCTGCAGGAAGACAAATGATTGGGAAATGTCATAAGGACTGGGGACAGAAAGTGAGGGGACTTTGGCAGTGGAAGTGGATACAAGTGGACAGATTCCAGAGATATCAGCTATGGCGTCACAGTAACACTTGTCTCCTTTGCATCCGACTCACTTGCACTCTGTGACAGCCCCACAGGAAGTATATAGAGGGACATCTGCAGTCCCCTGAACTTCTGCGGTAAGCCCAGACAGGCCTTCTGCAGTGACCAGGGAAGATATGTCCACTTAGCACAGCACGGCCATGTGAGCAAGCTAACAGCTGAGCAGGGTCACTTGGGTGTGACATCTTGGGATCACATAGGACTGCTGACACTTGGTGCCTGCATCATGGTGTAGGGAAAGCTGTCTTCCTCCTTGTTTGTATACCAGTCCCCACCTCTCAGTCCCTGTTGGCGGCTAACTCAGTGAAATATGTTACTTCATAGAGTCCATCTCTTTGCCTAGGAAGCCACTCTGATTAGCCTAGACATGGAGGCTACATGAGTTCAGAAAGGGTTAAGTCACCTCCAAAACATTTGCTAAATCAAGTTATATGTCCCCACCCTGCCCATTCTCCTCCACTTTGTTTTCTCTCTTTTGATCATATTTTTACAGTTTTTTCCTTCTGAATTTACCAACCATGTTGAGAACAAATGACATGCTAATGTGTTAAATTGGTATCACATGTAGCAGTTCTGAAAGGAAAGTGCCGGAATGTGTGAGAGAAATTATGGGGCAGTGGAAAATATCCATGGCAATATTACCCTGTTTAGCAAACATATGAAGAAAATTTATGCTGAGATAATCAAAACACAACTTAGAGGTACCCTTTAGCAGGTCCAAGTTCAAAAATGGTATTTTCCACTGGTTAACTGCAAAGAAAAAATTATATCCATATACTTTGTACTTTGAACTTTCCAGTAATGGTGAGATATGCTTTCTCAGACCATAGATAATTTCCAAATTGTGGCGCAACTCTAGGGTACTTTAATACCTCAGGGGAACATCAAATGTCATTTAAGACAGTCCTACTCACAGTTTCTCTACAGTCAGCTGAGGCTATTCCTAATTCACCAAATAGGAAACTCATTTTTATTATTCTTTTGCTTTCAAGCTCTGCAAGTATTTTAAGATAAAAATGTTTTTAAAAATGGAAACATTTATGTGTAATCCAAAAATACTTGGGTGATGTGATCAGTATTTGTAGAGTTAAGTCCTTGGCCATCGCTCAACAGTGATTCAGCCCTAGTGCTATTCATTGACGCCTCCAGCATGCCCAGAAGATATCGCTGTACGCTGTGGTACATTAGGGATTACCTAGAGTTTATATCCTGCCTAAACTTGGCTCAAGAAAAAGAGATTTGAAGCAATCGCATGATGTAGTTTTCTGGTGGAAAATGGAAAGATTAGTATTTTAGTCCATTCAGACTGCTTATAATAACCAAACCAGTGGCTTATAAACAATGGGAATTTATCTTTCACAAATGTGGAGGTTAGGAATCTCCCCATCAAGGTGCTGGCAGATCTGATGTCTTACACAGGCCCAGCTCCTGGTCCATAGATCAGAGCCTTTTCACTGTGTCTTCACATGGTCTTGCACTCTGTGACAGCCCCATAGGAAGTATTCCTTCCACTTTCATGACTTAATCACTCCCCCAAAAACCTTGCTTTTTAATACCATTACTTTGGGGGCTTAGTTTAAAATACAAATTTGGAAGGGACACAAACATTCAGACTGTCATGACTTGTTTTTCAAATGGATGTAAAGTTTCTTTATATATGCTTAAAATATATCTAAATAAATTAAATATTGGCATTTGCATAATCTGGGAGTTGACCCTTGAGTTGCTTCAAACTTGTCTCCCAAGGGGCTGTGTATTGCACAGCTACAAAGACATCTAAGGGTTCTAAGTGTGGGGGTTCCCTAAGAAGTAGAAATCTGGAGATCATCCAGCTTCTAGTGGTAAATACAGTAAATGACCAGTCTGTAAAGTTTTGTGCAGTTATGGCAACAAATAAAATGCTGTCCTTGCCAATGGTTGATGATTCATCTCTGGGAGGACTTTTTCCTGAGTTAGACATAAACTAAATTGTAGCATTTCTATTTTTAAAATATTATAAAATGAAGAATCACCTATTATCCAATTATCCAGAGGCATAGTTAATATTCTGTGGTATGTTCTTATAATCTGTATCTGCTTTGTGATTCAAACTGCTTTTTTCATCCAAAAATACACTATGAACAATGTACTCTGTTTATTGGAGTAACACAAAAATCACAAGATCACTGAGGTTAACGCTACTCAGTACACAGTAGTCTCACAATGAAACAGTCAGGGAAAAGGGCAGCATGGATGGGCTTTGGCACTTTCTTCTTAACAGGTAAGTGTCTCTCTGTATGACAGGTTGATAATATTCACTATTTTTGGTGATCTTTGAAATGACCTAGGGGTGGGGATATAGCTCAGCGGCACAGTGCCTGCCTGGCAAATTGAAGATCCTGAGTTCAATTCCCAATACCCAGAAAAGAAAAGGTATGAAATGACCTCAACAATGTTCAGAAAAAATCAGAAGTTGTTTTCAGATTTAAGACATTTCTTTTTGCCCATCATTCACCGCTTAACTAAACCCAGAGTCCTCAAGGTAGCCTCTTGAGGAAGGACACTGGTGGCATGATACTGCACCCAGCTCCCCCACACAAAGAGAAAGGAGTGTTCAGCACCTCCCCAGCTTCCAATCCTAATGTTTACCCAGGACACATTTGTGGTCCCATCCCCTTTTGTCTGTCTATCCACACAACTCACCCCTGAAATCATGGTCACCCAACTGTAGAGGGCGTTTCAATCATTCAAAACATCTTGATCTCATTTAAGAGCAGCAGAGTTCATTGTCCACTGTGAGAAAATCTAATTGAGTCACTATTTGGGTTAAGTTATTTTCTAATCCATTGGTCCTCAGGCCTCCCACAATGAGCATTGTAACTTTACTGCTTTATTTTTCAAGGAAAGAGGAGGAGAAGGACAAGGAAGAGGAGGAAGAGAAGGACAAGGAGGAGGATGAGGAGGACCACAGTTCTGTGAAGCTCCAGACAGTAACATGAAAGGCAGAAATGAAACAGGAAAACCAGAGGCCACTTAAAGTAGGAAAACACCTACTTTATCTCCACAGCACAGGTATTCGTCTTCAGGAAGACATTCTCCTCCCTAGAAAGCCGCATCTGGAAATTTATTCTAAAAAAGGTTCAAAACAATGACTTCAGATGAAACAGGTTTAAGGAGTCAACAACAGTAAAACAAAAGATTTTGTAAACCTTTGACCCGATTTCTACTGCCAAAGAGTTGCGTTCTGTAATTGGTAAGACTTTAGGTTTAGCTCATGTTTACCTCATCCCTCTCCAGGGGAAGCTACTATGGAAGGCCCTGGGAACGATCTGTTACCAGTGTGACGAGAAAGAACTCAGGGCAACATCGACAAGCAGACAAGGTCTCTAAAGCCCTTTCCCCTGCAGCCTGAAAATGTCTGCTGTCTGGCTCATCCCAGGCCAGACAAGAAAGCAGTCACATCTGCTGATTAAAGATCAGCCTATCTGGAATATAAATACTTTTCAAGTAGCTATATTACTTTATCTGTGAAGTATGTAGAAAGGCTTCTCTGCATCATTTTTCCTTTAAAATACAGCCCTAATAGGGCAATTTCAACCACCCAACATCTGCTCCAAATTTTCCCATGATTTATGTGACCATGCAGTCAACTCTATGTATAAATATAGATAGGTTCTGTGAGGGATCATCTCCTACATACAAGTAAAAGTGGAAAGATACATATTGAATTACATCATCAAATTTGTTTTAGATCTAAGGACATTGCATTGTCAACCAGATGTCCATAGAACCAAATTTATTATTTCATGTCAGTGAAACATGAGTCCCTTTAAATGTATATGTTCCTTGCAATTAATTCTGAGTATCTTACATAAATTAGTTCCATGACTGAGAGCAAGAGAAGTATGCTGGGGATATAGCTCAGTGGCACAGCACCTTCCTGGCAAGAATGAGGTCCTGAGTTTGATTCCCGGTAACCCCTGACCCACCCCAACCCCCACAGAAGAGAAGTATCAGATTCTATTAACTCAACTCTACCCTGGGGGAACTCAATGGTCACAGGGCACATCAAGCAGTCAGTAACCAATTGTTTGACACTTAGCTTATTTTTTGGTTGATAAGGTTTGTCTCAGAGTTATAAAGAGATTTTTTGAATAAGATAAAAGGAACCAAGGAAACTGGCCATGTTTGTGGGACAATATGGTTAAATGACACTTAAGGCCAGAAAGTTCCCATGTCAGCGTGTCCCCTGTGCTTGACTGAGGAGTTTTATGTAAGCCTGTTCTGGCTGTTCTATTGAGAATGGACTGCAGGGCACAAAGCAGGAAGAGGGGGACTGTGTCAGAATTCCAGCTAAGAGGTTATAAATGCTTGGACTTTGGTGCTAGGGTTGCCAATAAAGAGCAATAATCTACTTCCAAGGGATGTGGAGACAGCATCATATAGACCTGAAGATGTACCACTTATGGAGGATAAGAGAAAACAGCCCCACAGGGGGAGCTTTTAGTGTGCTACAGGGCTGCCCCAATCTATATTATGACAGAAAATTCTAGAAGAATCTAGCAGTTAAATTAAGAATCTAGCCCTTACCTGACATTGTATTAAGACTTTTCATTGCATGTATGTAAGCCAGGAAAGCAGACCGGCATGTGCTGAGCTTCATGCCTCCTCACCCTCGGCCTGCTCTGCAGTTACCCCTGTGAGACGACAGT
The DNA here is from genome assembly GCA_004027455.1 of Hydrochoerus hydrochaeris. Lineage (NCBI taxonomy): Eukaryota > Metazoa > Chordata > Mammalia > Rodentia > Hydrochaeridae > Hydrochoerus > Hydrochoerus hydrochaeris. Next base: position 497,971 of record PVLA01000220.1, read on the forward strand.
GTACCATGCAAAGATCTGCTACAGCTGGAAACTTCTCTCCCCTCCAAAAGCCATGGTAAACTTATTTTCCAATTTAACAGTACTGGGAAGTAGACTTGTGTGAGGTGGTTGAGTCATGGGATTAGATGCCCTTATAAAAAGGATTGAAGCTGGGTACGGTGGCCCCCACCTGTAACCCCAGCACTTGGGAGACTGAGGCAGGAGGATCATTGTGAGTTCAAGACCAGCCTGAGCTATAAAGTGAACTCAACACAGGCTTGAATTGCATAGTGAGACTCTGTCTCAAAAAGCCCCAAATAAATAATAAGATAAAAAATAAAAAGGACTGAAAGAGAATTTGTCCCCCTTCACATTCCGGCTTCCACCATGTGAGGACAGCGCTCCCCCCAGAGAGTGCAGCGACACGACGCCATCTTGGAGTCAGCACACAGCATTCAAGAGACAGCCAAGCCTCCTAGTGTCCTGAGCTAGGACTTTCCAGGCCCCCGAACTTGAGAAATTTCCATTCTTCTCCTTAAATAAGTATAAAACACTCGTTTATTTGCCTTTTGGTGGAGAAACCTGGCAGGCATCATTTTAACCAAGTAAAGAAAGAAGGCATCACCAGCAAAAGGCAAATCCTGACAGGGTGCATTGAGACTGACAAAGAAAAACATCTACTGTAGTTCTGCCAAGGCTGTATCATGAGGAAAGACATTCTTAAAAGCATTCTCTTTTATATCAACATATCTTGTGTGTCAAGCAAAAATAAGGAAAGATTAAGGAACTGTACCAGGTGGAAGAACACTATAGAGACTGAGAAATAAGCATAACAATGATCCTGGACCATATGAATGGTATAATCAATCACATTTGAATAATGTCTGTGGACAAGACATTTCTTCACTTTAGAATTAGCTAAGCTATGGCATTTTGCTAAAGACTAAGACAAGGTTTTTAAAACACAAAGTAGTTATATAATGGCAAAAGTACTAAAAAAGCACTTCAGCATTCAAAAGGGAGTCCCTGAAAGATTTAATCAGGAAAATTAGACTATGGAGTTATTTTTAAGATCTACTTGGGCCCTGGCATGGTGGCACACACCTGTAATCCCTACACTCAGGAGGCTGAGGCAGGAGGATTGCCATGAGTTCAAAGCCAGCCTGGACTACATAGCAAGACTCAAAAACAAAACAAATAAATAGATCTACTTGGAAGTAGTAACTGGAATAAAGCTTGAATCCTACATTAGCAGTTTGGATTTGGGGGAAAATTAACTAAATCCTTCTGAACCTTAGATTTTTTAATACGCTGATAATAATACTGTCTTCCTTATGGGTTTGTTAAAGATTTATCATTAAAATGTCCAGGAAAATAATTGCTTAATGCATATTATTGTCCATCTCCAGTGGAGGCTAATTACAGGGTCCTACTAACCTTCCCAGAGAGAGGAAGACGTGCTCTGGTTTGAGGGGAGAGGACTGAAAAATCTGGCTTGCTGGGTTATGGAGAGTCAAGGCTGTGCTGACAAGGGTCAGGCTGGGTGGTTCCAATGGAAAGTGCTGATAATCATGGTAGGGAATTCAGGGCAAGAGAAGGCATTTGGGCTTGGTCCAATGGAGGGACCACTTGACAGCACACTGTATATTCAGCTCTGTCCCCAACAGCCTGCTGAGCTCCCTTCTCTTGTCCTTTCTCGCTGGTGCCCTCTCCTGCCAAGTCTCCGCCACTGCTGATGCCTCAGGACTGCACCCCACAGTGGCCAGCTGAACTCTCCTGCTCTCTGCCCTCTCTTGGCCTATCACATTTCTCACGATCTCTGCAGCCTCTTTGCTGACCACAAACCCACTTTTATTTTCTCCCTCACAAGTTGGGCTTTGCCTCTGCACAGTGAGAGGTGCTGCTTGCTTGAGTTAGCATTTTCCAACCAAGGGAGGACATGTGTGCTTTAGTCTGGCTCTTACCAGGTTAGAGACCCTACTGGTTTCTATATAGCTTTAGGGAGCCACCTCATGTATGACTTTCCAGTTGCAGTCCTTGCCTCATCTCACTGGGCAGTGCCCCAAGTTACAAAGGGAAAAAGGGGTCAGGGCTGTCTGCCCGAAGGCCACACAGGGTGCCATTACCTGAGCCCTGGTCTTCTGATACTTAATGTAAAGGAAGGAGCCTTTCTATTGGTCAAAAACTGCACACCCCCTTTTGAGGAGTCAGCTGCCTTAGAAAGCAGCGAGGTGAGTGGCTGGTGACTGTGGATTCAGAGGAAATGGAGGCAAAGACTGTGCCACACAGCACAGGGAACGGTCATAGGTGGCCAGGCTGTCGTTCAGGCCTGTCTTCCAGAACACACAGCTTCCTTTTGCCTTCTTCCCTCTTTAACTGGAGCTTGTGTTGCTGAGCAATTCCTCACCCTTAAAGCCTTGTCTCTACTCTCTGCCTGGGAGCTCCTCTGTCTTTGAGCTTGTTCCACCCGAGAATAAGCACACTAATACTGTCTTGGCCTCCAGCTTTTCCAATCATGAACACGTTTCCATTTCAGCAGAATATGTCCTATGGTATTTCCAATACATGAGTCACATATACAAAGATTTTTTTCTTTTTTGTCAAATTATTGTGGTATAATTTATGCGAAAACAAATGGATCTTTTTAAAGTATATATTTTCATGAATTTTGACAAATATAGTCATCAGTACAATCAAGATACATAATGTTTGTATCATTCCCCAAGTTTCCCTGTATCCGTTTATAATTATCGCTCTAGCTCCAGCTAGCTTTCTTTTTCTAGATTTTATGAATAAATTATACAGTACATATATTCTCATAGCTTTTGAGATTCATCCATGTTGTAGCCTATTATCAACAACTGATTTTTTAGTTTATCTAATTGTTGGAAATAATGGCTTGGAGTGTTATGACTACATATGCCTTTGCTGATTTCTGATGTAGCAGCTGGGGTGACCATGGTTGTTGCCCTTATAAAGCTTGAAATCTTGGCAGGCAGAAAATATTTGAAATATTCAGTCCTCATGGGGTTTTACCACTAGAAAAGAGGGGATATAATCAACAGCAAGAACACTTAGTGGTTTTGCTATGTACAGTATGCCAGGTCACTGCAGGGCACTTACTGTATGGAAGTATGGCATGGTATAGCTGAGGAAACAGGCGCAAGAGGCAGGCTGGGGGAGGATGCAGGAGATGAGGAATTACAGCAGGTGAGAAGAGTCATTAGACCTGGAGTAGACAACATGTGTTCAAGAAGAGGGACAGACATGGCTGAAAGACCTTGGACACTGCAAGTAGAAGCCTGGAACTGATGTCAGATGGGAAGGGGAACTAGAGAGGAGAGAGGGAAAAGGAAGGAAGAGAAAAGAAAAAAATGAGAGAAAAAGGGAAAAGTGGAAACAAAGTTGTTGTAAACAAGGAGGGTAAGTAAGGTTGAAGGGAGGGAAGAGCAATAGAAAAAAAAAAGTATCAAGTTATATCATGTTCCCTACAATGAATGTGACCATAATGTATACCTAAAATGTACCTCTTTTTGTATTTATTTTTATTTTAAAGGGAATAAAACAATAATAAAATGAAATAAAACAGTGATAAGGCAGTAGGAAATCTACAATAGTTACTATATTGCATATTGTTGTCTCCTAAACAGTTGCTCAGACTATCAGCTTTAGGCTGGCTGAAGGCAGGGCTCAGCTGCCTTCCTGGTTCTCCCCATTGTGTGCTCTGGTTGGCTCACAGGCAGGGACATGGTTGCCTTCCTGGTTCTCCCTGGTGTGTGCTCTGGTTGGCTCACAGGCAGGGACATGGTTGCCTTCCTGGTTCTCCCTGGTGTGCACTCTGATTAGCTCAGAGGCAGGGGCTTAGTTGCCTTCCTGGTTCTCCCCAGTGTGAGCTCTGGTTGGCTCACAGGCAGGGGCTTAGTTGCCTTCCTGGTTCTCCCGGGTGTGCACTCTGATTAGCTCAGAGGCAGGGGCTTAGTTGCCTTCCTGGTTCTCCCTCATGTGTGCTCTGGTTGGCTCACAAGTCAGGGCTTAGCTTTCTTCCTTGTTCTTCCCAGTATGCACTCTGTATCAATAAACTTTAGGGGCTGGGGAAATTTTTTAAGTGTGGCTATAGTTTTCTGAGTATCAGAAGGGCAAAGCGCAAATGTTTTTGAACAATTCCTGTCATTGGTGCCCAAAATGGATTGAATGGAGCAGAGAATGAGAGGGAAGAGAGAATGACAAGGGTTTATTTCATTTATTTTCCTTCAAGAGTGAAGACCAACCAGCATCCCCAGCTGCAAAGGCATGCCCAGGGGCAGGGTCAGCAGAGACCCACAAGTCTGGGAGTTTCAGCACCTGCCAGGCTATGATGTGCTGATTTTCTATTAGTACAGAACAGATCACCTCAAATATAGTGGCTTAAAACTGTATGATTTCTTTTTAAATCTCACAAGCTCTGTGGGTCAGGAGTGAGAGTATGAGGTAGATGTGCTTTCACTTGGAGTTCAGGGTCCTCTTCCAGGCTCACTCAGGCTGTTGTTGGAGTTCCAGTTCCTGTCACAGTAGGACTTAGATCTCCCCTTGTGGATCCAATCCTGTGATCCTCTCCACAGAAAGTTCACAATATGGCTGTGTACTTTCTTCCAGGCCAAGAGCAGAGGGTCTGGGCTGGTTTCATTATGTCTAAAATTCCTCTTGTCTTGCTTGTAATACTGTCATTGTAGTGCTACCACTGTATTCACAGGTCTCACTTGCTCTTAAGGTGAGGACATGGCACAGGGCATGGAACCTTAGAGCCCTCTTAGAATCCTGCCTGTCACACATGGTTTTTCTTTTGATTCCATTTCTCAGCTTGTGAAGAGAGGCTTGGGGACAGCTGTTCTCAGATTCTGCCGTGTGTTCATACTCTGAGTGTGCTTTACGACTATGGAGTCAGGTTGGAAGCATCATAATGAATCAACTAGCCAAAATATCCCTTGAAAGTTTGTGGCGAGCACCTGAGCAGGAAGGACTGAGAATCGCTGAGACAAATACAACTTGAGAAAGACAACCAAGTGACAAGCAAGCAGGCTCTTTGTGGGATCATTCGTTGGTATAGTCATTAAGACCTTTCACACATATTTTTTTTCTCTTTCCAATTCAACACGACCAAGTGGCCAAAGAAATGTGAACAGGGGTGATGTCTATCACTGAGTGAAAATTTTAAGACTCAGTGTGTGCTTTATCTTACTCCCTTGTCCTCTGCCACAGTGATCAGGAAGGTTTGACTGCTCCATCCATCTAGATCCTTGAGTCAAGTCAGTGCAGAACAGAGCTCTTGCCATCCAAGAATGGAAAGATGCCATGAAGAGAAATAAGTTTCTGTTGTTTAAAGCCCTGAGATTTGAGGTTGTTTGTTACTGTAGCTTTACCTTGCCTGTCCTGGCTGATAGACAGAAGGACACTATCACTGTGAATCTTGCTGCCATCTTATTTTTTCCTCTAGGAACTCTCATTTTAGCCAGGCCTGTGGTCCAGTAGCTTCTGTGAGGTACCACAAATACAACAGTGAGATCCAACCTTCATGAGCAGTGGTGCTGCTGCTGTACAGTCATGCATTTTTTTGTTGTTCAAGCAGCCACCCACCTGCTCCCTCACATCCTAGGACCACAACCCTCATGATAAATAAGTTATTTTTATTTGAGAACAAAAAAGCATAATTAGCACATTTGGGGAAAGCTGCCAGTCCAACAAATCCTCACCTGATCTGGACATGCCTTGATGCAGTGTACTTTCATCTCTTTCTGTAAAGCTCATTACCAGTGTACCCACCATATTCTCACTCTTTTTTTTCTTCTACACTTATAATTTGTTCTTAACTAAACATCTGCATGATTCTTCTTTTCCCAGACTTTCATGATGATGCTATTATAGGTTTACTTTGTCACCCTGGACTTCTTCTTGGGACCTTTTCTACCACCACAACCAAAGGGCCATGAACTTTTGTCTTATCCAAGCATTTTGAAACTGTCCCTTCTTTGATGTCTTCTTAATTTGTAGCCACTATCAGGGTTCACATGCTCTCCACTGGCTCCTGTCTTTCCATGCATCCTTTGCAACCTCCTGCTATGGGCTTGCTTCTCCTCCTCTCCCTTGTCTTAGGGCTCCAGGTGGCATTTCGCTCCACCTGCCAGCCATTCATTGGCTCAGGAAACTATTGCCCCTGCTATCCACCTGCATGATGGGGGAGAATGCTGGGCTGAGCCGGGTTGTCGCACAATGGCCATATACAAGGTCCAGCATCTATCAAGCACTGTGAAGCCCTTCCAATGAATTAACTCTGGCAATCTTCATACTCCCTATGAGGTAACACTAGTCTCCTGTGCTGTTGTCTAAACAGGCTCAGAGAGTTTAAGTAGTTTGCTGAAACTAGCATAGCAAGTAGAGAGCTGGGTAGGATCTCAGGCAGCTGGCTCCAAAGCCCATGTTCCTGCTCAAGAAATGGTCTCATACCTCCAGGAATCCCCACTGGCCAGTTGCTATCTAACCCTGACTGCCAGTGTCTGTAATGATTCCCTCTGAGGAGGCTCCCAGGCCTGGTCTCTTCCTATCCTACATGGCTAGGACTTGCTTGCTAATGTGATTAGCTGCAGGATTCCACCACACAGCACAAACTGCAAAATCCTCATCTGAACTCTCCCTGTGGGTCCAGCCCACAGGTTCCGGCATAGGTTTGTGGAACCGGAGGTAGTAAGAGGTGAGCTGGAGTTTACAGTGCAGGGTGCATGCATCCTGCCTGCTTGGATTCCTTGCCTTTCAGAGTAGGGAGGAATTGGAATTATTATTGCATCAACTCCCCTGACACCCTCAAAACTTTAGCCTCCCTCATTCCTTCCTCTGTGGCTTTTCTCTGCCTGTAAAATGAAAAGCAGATTGCCTTCTTGGCGCTGGCAGCTCTAAGCGGGCCAGCATCGGAGGTGTGCTGGAGCAGGAGCGATCTTCGCCATCTGGTTCTCGTTGGCTTCAGTGGGGCTTGCCGCTTAGACAATGGGCCAGTGTGCAGCCAGGGCAGCACAACCCTGCAAGGTGACCCCGTGGCCTACTGGCAGCAGCTGGGGAGGGGCCTTCCTCCACCGGGAAGAACAGCGCAGGGGTGGGGAGCTTGTGTTTCCTAGAGTGAGGGGGCAGCTCCCCGTCATTTGGTCATTTCTTCTTTTCTTCCTAGAAAGATGGGTTTCAGCTGTTTTCTCAAGATTCCTGGTAATCGCCTCATAAAAGTGGTATATTGTGTGTGCCTATGTTTGAACGTTATAAATATAATTTACATTCAATGCAGAAAACTACAAGAATGAGAAGCAGTGAAAGCCCCATTACCAAGAGTTTGAGCACGCATTCTCTTTTGCCTGAGTATTTTATAGAATTGTTTTTAAAATGTTAATAACCTACTGTGTACTTCCGAATTAGGGAGTATCCTAAGGACTTTATGTGAGTGATCTCAGGCTGTATAGTTGTATTAAGAACATTTTTCATAAATGACATTCAAAAGGGTGCCCCAGACTCCCCAGGAAGTTGCAGAGGCCCAGGACCAGCTGCAGGCTGAGCAACCTCCAACTCACAGCTCTCACCCACCCCATCCTACTCACAACACAACTAGTTTGTGTCTTGGTTTCCGCTAAACAATAGATCAGGGTCACTTTCCAATTAGTCAATGGTTCTATACACATGATTTTTACAGCTGCATACTTCTTGCATAGATTTACCTGAACATGAGTTTGGATTGTTAATTTTGTCATTACAAATCCTGAGATGATCATTCAGTACAGATATCCTCAAACCATCTCTCCTGATTTGCCAAATGGTGGAATTTCTGGGCTAATAAGCACGTAACTTTGAAGCTTTTTAAGAAATGACGCAAAATGCCTTCAAGAAAATGTGTACACCTTTCAACATTGGGTATCATTACCTTTTGTCTGTCAGCCTGGCAAAGTTTTTTTTTTTTTTTAACTTGTATTTTAAAACTTTAGTTCACTATTTTTGTTGCTCATATAGTAAATCTTTTTATTCATTTGCTGCCAGCTTTATTCTATAAACTTACTGCATTCTTTATCTATAACTTATTTTTAAGTTGTTTTGAAAAAACTTGTTATATTAAGGATACTGATCCGTTATGATCTATGCTGCAAATCTGTGTCCTGGTTTGTTATTTGCTGTTTCGTCTTATGATGCTTTTGTATTTTGTGATGGAGGTTTAAAAATGTTTTGTAGCTGATCTATCACTTTTTTCTTTATACTTTCTTCTGTAATTATTTTATTTTAAAAACTTTTCTGGTCTCCCCAACAATGCAACAATGCTTATATTAAGCAAATATTATGTTGAATATAGATATTTATGTTCAATGGGGGATCTGATTTTACCAACTTACCAAGAGGATCTCATCATTTCTTATATAATTAGTGGAATTTATAGGTGTATTCTCAAGAAATCAGGGTGTTGCATGATGTGGCAGCACATGTTACTTGGAAGGCTAAAGCAGGATTAGAAGTTCGAGGCCAGTTAGGCTTTGCTTAAAAATAAAGTTAGAAGTTGGGTATGAAGCTCAGTGGTAGAACACTTCTCTAGTGTCTGTGAGGCCCTGAATCCAATCCCAGGACTGCAACAGCAGCAAAATTAAAATGCATTGCTTTATTTTCTTTACAGTTAAAACTAACATTTTTCTACTTCAAAGGTTTTCAACAGAAATGTGTCTATGCTATTCTCTAGTGTTCAGCATTATAATCTATGTGCTGTCAGAGAATTTAGAATCTCATCTTCACCTTGCCCTCTACCCTGACCCCTGCCATCTTCTGTTTCTTTTCCATAGGAAGGGAAAGAATCCTGTAAGTAAACAAGTTCTGGAGTAGATTCTATTTTGTGAAGCCTTTAGAGAAGACATTATTTATGGACCTGCAGAAGACTATTTGAAAAGCAAGAAGACTAGCAATAACATTTGCACGTGAGTGATCTACCATACTGCTGAGAAATACCATGATGTGCCAGTATTATTTGAATGTTACATTCCCTGGTCACTCTTTCCTTCCTCCCTCTGATCTCCTCTGTATTCTTCATTGACAAAACCCAACTAGCAGTCAGCAGGTAAGAAAGCCTAGGCCATGTGCCAAAGAGGTTATAGCTTCTGTGATCACAGAGCAAGATAGAGAACTGGGGGATGGGTCTGAGGGATGCAGAGTGTGAACAGAGCCTAATCAGGATGAAGAACAGAAGAACATTATAAGTCATTCAAAAGTTCACCACCCAGAGGTATCCTTGATTAGCACTGTGGTAGATTTCCTCAATCACTTCTTAGGATGCGTTACTTTTATATAATCAAGAATATACTATATAATTTCTTTTCTTTCTTTTTTTAGCAGTGGCAAAGTTTATTAGAGAAAGTAAAAGTGAAGAGTAAGGAAGATACTGGCTTTGCAGAGTAAAAGAGCAAAAAGCAAGATAAAAGAACACCCTGGAGAAAGCAGGGTGGGCTAGCATGGAGAAAGCCACCTACAATTTCTTTCTAAAGCATAGTTAACCATAAAGTAGAGCTCTAAATGAAAAACTATTTAAAGAAAAGTTTGATGATATAATTACATTTGAGTATAACTTTTTCAGTACATGAAAACACACAGATGCATACACAGTGACCCAACTTGCACATAAGAATAAATTTTTTAAGAGAAGAAAACCATTACTTAAGTTTCTGGAATGTAGATGATCTTAGTCATAGCTATTCTTTGGTGGACAAAATTAAGATGTTTCTGTCTGCTCATTTTTAAATATTCTGAATATGTAGATTGGAGAAAACAAATGGGTCTTCTGCCATGCTCCATTTTTTTTCCCATTCCAGGCATTATTTATCCCTCCATTCTTTCCAGGGGAGCTTAAGTGCAGCTCAGAATCCTGCTCAGTGCAGTGATCATTAGTTCACTAACTCATACACATTGAGGCCTATTTCCATCCTTTTAAGTTTCACAACCATTAGCGATAGACCTACACTGTGCAGCATTTTAAGTAGCCATCAGTCATGAAGGGGTAACTTCTAGATTGTGGGGTGAAAGATACGGCACAAGAAATTAATTCTTTGGTCCCACTGGAATTGTAGAAGCAAAACTAGCTGAGAGAAAAGGGCTAAAACCAGAATTTTCCAGTAAAGCAACCCAACTGTACTTTTGAATTGGGATCTATGCTCCATTAAAGAAGTGCATACCCAGAGTCCTCCTTGCCACAGTCTTAAGGCTTAATGTCTCTGTCACTGTTTAAGTCTGTTCTGAATCCTTCTATATCTACCTATTGCCTTCACTGTGAAGAAGACCCCAGAGTTATCAACCTTCTCCCTTCAAAACCTTCTAAGGTTGCTTCATACCAGGTGACCAAGCCTGAAACCAACCAATCTGAATGTTCTTTGTAAGATACTGTTTCTCTCTTCATGATGCATACGCTATAAAAATAAATTAGTGTTATAATTCAAACATTTAGCTAGAAGTGTTTTACATGATGCCCCTGTGTCAGGGTCTCAAATGCCATCACTGTGTTTGTAAATTCACTAAAATGATTCACAAACTTCAGCCTCAAGTGTGCTCACGGTTAAGATTTATTACAACCATCTAGTAAGGGTATACAACAGGCTCTTACAGGAAAAGCCACAGTTAGTGTCTGACGGGGTCAGTGATGTATCTTGTACTCTCCACCTTCCTCAGGGGCCGCAGTGATCTAAAGTTTTCCCCAGCCAGGAAAATGGAACAAAAATATGCCTGATATGTTTACCCAGGAGAGCCCATTAGAGATTCAGTTCTCAAGCTTTTGTCTTTGGGGTCTGACCCATAGGCATTCTACCTGGAAAGTACCAAAATTCCAGATTCCCAGAAGGAAAGCAGGTGCTCAGCATAAACCATATAGTTTTTAGAAACAGTGCATGCATGCAAGCCACCCCAATATTTGGGGAAAGTTGTGTATCCATGTAAGAATTGCTACTAGCTAAGCTGACAGACACCAGGACGTAGGCCTAGTCAAGGATGACAAACCTCAGGTCTATGTAAGTCACTCTTCTCTGGACAGCCCCCTTCAAATTTACTTTTACTTAGAATACTGCGAGCCATTTCAGTTTGCAAACTAAATGACACTTTTCTGTGATTATTTCTTCTTGGCTTTCACTTTACCTGTGCAAGCTTCTCCCTTGAGAGGGTCTCTTAATTCCTGGGTGTAGCAGGGTAGAATATGAGGACGTGGTCACCCTTTCTTCCTCATCATTCCCGTCCCTTCACTTTTATTCCCCACTTTCTCTTTGAGTCTCGCGCTTGTTACTGATTCACTTTTTTGTGGTGTCAGTTCGACTCTTTATTGATCTAATGGGATATTTTTTCTCTAATATTGCATTTCAACTGTAAACCTTGGCATACACCTCTAATCTTAGTTTTCATGGGGCTGAGGCAGGAGGATCATCATGAGTTTGAGGCCAACCTGGGCTTACATTAGTAAGTTCAAGGCCAGTCTGCGCTTCACAGTGAGACCCTGTCTCAAAAACAAAACAAAGAAAAAAAGAAAAAAGAAAGGAAAGAAAAAAATTGCAAACTGAGAGTATTTCCAGAAGTCCCAAAATTATTTCCTTCTTCTTGTCTCTCCACTGCCACTCATCCCAGTGAGAGAACTATCTGAAGAGATCTATTCATTTCCAGGAGAGAGGTATGGAGGCTTGTGTTTGTTGCTACCTTTAGCATCTTGGGTATCTATCAACAGTCCTGTTAAATAAATGATTGAATAGATCACGCGACACAGTTTCTAGCTTTATTCCTGGTATCAGCTAATTTTTGCTTACTGAACATCTGTTGAACTGAAATTCATCTTATCTCAACATATAGGTCCTTCCCTGACATGCTAAAAACAACCAAACATGTACAATGTACAAAGTACTTGCATATCTGTATGACACCCCTCCTGGCTGCTGTGGATCCCCACTTCCTCCACATACACACTGCACAAGCTAAGAGTATGAGAGGTCCATGGAGCCAGAGCACACCCTGAGACAGCTTCCCAATGCCTGCATGACTCAGCACCATGTCCCTGGTTTTAGGGGCAGGCCCTCTGGCACACAACATGGGTGGTCCTGACACTTTTAACCCAATTCCTTACCTGGCATTCATGGGTTCTAATTCACAGAAGTAGCTTTTGACTTTTTCAACACTGCCTGAGGTGTTTTCATGAGAAAGTAAAGAGCATCTCAATAGGGAGCTATTAACCAAGCATCATTTTAAAACTACAGTCCCAAGAAAGCTTCTAATTAAGGATAGATCACAAAGAATAAAGCACTGTAAACAGTCAAAGAAGATTGGAGCTAGGGCAGATGTAGGAAAACTACCAAGATCAGATAGCCTGTTATCAGTGCCCACTGGGAATAAGGTGGCTGAGGAATTGGAAACTTCATTTCTTATTCCTGAGTCTAGTACAGACTTGCTGTGTGTGAGACCTTGGACAAGGCAGGGATCCCTCCTGGAGCGCACTTGCTGTGTTTACAAATAGTAGGATTGGTCTAGAAAGTTTCCAATATGCCTCAAGCTCCAATATTCATATTTTTTGAATGCTGTAATTGAGTGGGAAGACTACAGAAAAGAGGGATCGGCTGACCTTGGGTTGACTGACCAGTTCTAGCAGCCAAAAGAGCAGAAAGAACACATAAGAATTCCCTGCATCCGGCCTCATTGTCAGGGTGCTGTCACTTGTGTCTGACTCCAATTCCTCATCTCTGTGTCTATTAGGTTTCCTTTAAAAGAAGACTGAGTTTCTGATTTTACAGAAGTCTCAACTATTCAGATCATCTTGGCCTTGCATTTGTGTGTATCTAACATAACAGAAAATGGATTTCATGCTTCCTCTTAAAAGAAGCCCATTTTCCCTTTTATGACTGATTCATGATTCAGCCACAAGGAGTTGGACATTGCATCATTCAGGCCATCATAACATGATCCTTCTGTTAAGCCAAGTTGAGACAAGGACTCTAAGACACACGTGAGTAACTTATGATGCATCATGGTGTTCAGAGACTCCAGCTCCAAAGACCTGGGCACTTCATCTGGAGCCTCCAGGTGGATTTGTGTTTTGTTTATATTCACAATTCCATATTCTCTACTGTCTGAGGGGCAGAGAAAAGTCCATGCCCCTGACAAAGACCAGGGTGGCACCTTGCTCTGACAGGCTGAACTTCTAGGTGTGACCTCCTTAGGAAGATGGAGTGAAGATTTGGGATGTTGGGGTTCCTGATCTTTATCCTCCCTTGATGGGTATCATTGGCTAGTTACCTCCTCCCAAGCACTACCCTCTACCCTCTCCTCCCTGACATTACCATGACCCAACCAAAGTGCAAAGAGCAGTTAGCTAATCTAGCAAATTATGAAACACTGACAAAACCAGTTGGTCCTGTTAATTCAAAATCTTCTCTATAAATACAAATAATCTATTGACACGCAAATGATCACAAGCTGTCTTCCTAAGTGCTTGGTGTTCCAGCTCTTTCCAAGACAAATTTCTCATCCTTGTGCTTTGCACGTATACACCTACTCTAGGAAGAGATGAGAGTGGGGATAACCACTTCTATTATCCATACTGATGAGATATTGCCAGAGGAGAAAACATACACATCACAAATGATCTTTCTCTGTTGCTTTCCCTGACTTCCCCAGTATGAATCTCTGATGAGGTAAATCTGGAGTAGAGCCTTTGCAGAAAACCTCTTCATGTGAAGACTCCAATCCTTTGTGTAAGAGGAAGACCCTCACATCCACTCCACATGCCATGTTCCAGGGAAGGGGAGCACATTAGCTGTCTTGCTTTTGCAGCACCTCAGCCCTCTGGTACAAGTCTGAACCTACAGGACAGAAGGCTGGCCATGGCCACGGCACTGAAGGGATAGAATGGAGAGAAGCCACATTTGATTTTACTCGTTGTTACAGAGAAGCAGTGCAAACTAGTTGAAGTCAGAAAGAGAATTTGTTGGTTGCCAAAACTGATTGTTGCAGGAATAGAATGGGTCTCAAGGGCAATCTCTGTCACTTCATCTTCACCACTCTGCTTGTTTCTGTATTGATTTTATTCTCTCTTGTTCTAGGAGAATTTCTTTCCAAATGTTACTACACTAAGAAGTGGAGTGTCTGACCTGGGCCCCATTCTTCTGGGGGACCTATGCTTTGCACTAAAATCCCTGAAATTTTCAAAATCTCCTGGACTTAGTTGGCTGGAGCCATCAGAGCTTCTGAGAAAGTACTCTAAGCCAAAGATTCAAATGGGCTCTGGTGCTCATTTCTTCCTTTTGGAGAATGTCTGCCCCCCCCCCTTTTTTTAAACCTATATCAAATCAACTAGATGCTCTGACAAACTCCAGTGCTCCCATTCATGGGATTATCCTGGGGCCCTGGCCCCAAACTCTAGAGTCAGGAAGATGTCCTGGTGAATAGAAGCATGATAGTACCTTCACAGAATCTCATGAAATTGGCCATTGGGATAGTGCTGCCATATCCACTTGTCATTTTCTCCTGTTGGTGTTCTCATTGTGGAATACCCAAGGGTGAATGGGTAGCAGCAGGCATCCTGCATCCTGTGTGCTCCCTGCAGCTGTGCCAACTACTGCTTAGCTCTGTACGTTAGGATCGGTGCTCCAGGGTGTGCCTGTCTCCTCCAAGGGATTCCAGATCATTGCCACATCCGGCCAGCAGCCCATTCCAACTGACATCCTCTCACACTTATGATTGATGTTCTGGCTTGGTGCCCTCCTGGGCTGTTGTAATTCATTTCAGATGAGCAACAGATATTCTTTGTGTGGACCTAGGTAATGATCAAGTCCCTGGTCACTACTTATCTGTCTCACATGGGCAGGACTCCCACCATCAGTGTCTGCCTACACTTTCATTTACTTCTCTATCCACAACTGGATATATAACCCTTACATAGCCAGGGCCAAAGGGTTTAGTTTTAAGATGGTGTTATTTGAAGAAACAGTCCATCTTCCAAGATTAATTTCAAGATAACACAAATATTTTATTTTTACTGCTTGAGAGTTAAGAAAGGGGTCTAAGTATATGCTCCACAGAAATTGTGTACATTTACCTAATATTTCACAACTGCCCTGGCATAGATCTCTTCAGAATTCTTATCTTTGCCAAAACTCTTCCTAGACCTGCAGCCTTCATGGCTTTTCTTCTATATTTTAATTCACTCTTCCCTCCCGGTAATTTATTACCTGTATTTGTGCCATCCAATAGAGTAGCCACTAGAGATGTGTGACTGTTAAGGGATTGAAGTGTGGCTTGTCCAAAATGAGATGATTTTTAAAGACTTTGTATGGAAAAAAAGTGGAATGTCTGACCAATAACTTTTATTAATTATAAGTTGAAATGATAATGTTTTAAATGTGTCGGGCTTAATGACAACATTTTGTTAATTTTTCACTTTGGTTATTTGGCTACTAGAAAATGTAACATTACCCTGATGAGGATGCAGTTCGGTGATAGAAGGCTTGCTCAGCATGTGTGAGGCACTGGGTTTAATCCCTAGTACCACGCACACGTATTTTAAATTACCTGTGTATCTCTAGGGAACACTGCTGTGTTCTCAGCTTGATGAAGACTTTCTAGAAGTTTCCTCCCTTTTCTGTAATCTTTCTTCTGAGCCTCTGTATCTTGATTCAAAACAACTGAAGTTCCATTACTGGTGTGGCAGAAACAAAATCCCTCAGATGGGGATGGCAAGGAGACATCAATCATTTTAGTTTCACCACACATTAGATAAAGAGCATTTGATCTAAGATAGGCATTTTAGGAAATAGCCTACTTTACTGACCACTGAAATTGCCATCGTGGAATTTTACCACACAGAAAACAGTAAATGGAGGGAAAAGGGTAAATCTTTCTTTTCCCCCCTGAAACTCTTCACACTTCACACTTCATTCTCGAGTTTGTTTCAGAAATGAGGAAGCTTCTCTCTGACTTCTATTCTTTCCGGCTCTACTGTAGTCTCACACTTTTAATTGACACATCTGGTGTCAAGCAATTAGGTCTTCTTACTTAAAAATGGCAAGCAATGTTTTTTAAAAAGTTAATTTTCTTCAGTTGGATAAATGTCTAGTTCCCATCATCACCAGCGATTTAAGAGTCTGCCATTTTCCCCACGCCAGAGAAGCTGGCCTGAACATGAAAGTCACCGCCGTGACTCATGCGTCCCAGAAATGTGTCTGGGTATTTGACAACACAGCCCGACTAAAACCTTCTGATAGGAGATACAAGGTAGTAGGGAATACAATCAGAGCATCGGTTCCACGCTTTGGAGTATTTCTTATCTGATAATCTTTTAAGTCTTTTGAGGGGAACCGGAAAGTAACACACGTAACAGCGAACAGGAAACATTCCAGTGTCTGAGTGTTTGCATCTGTGAAAAAACTGAATGTGGACTGAAAGGATGCGTTTGAAGCAAATCATGGATAATGACCAAAAAGAGGATCATGTAGGTACTCTCCCTCGGTTAGTAAGACCGAAGTTTTCTCTGGGTGGTTGAAGTCAAAGCTTTGAAACCTCACTGCTTATTAGAGGCCTGTAGTTTTGAAAATCTGAAAGTGAACTAAATTCTAAAATCTCTGAGCAAGTTGGGGTGAGGGGAGGGAAGACTCTCAGATTACAATCTTTTCTGCACACAATGCCAGAGGTTTTTCTTTACACATGAATAGCACACATAGACAATTTTTATTCATTAATATTTGCCCCAGTTTTATAAAGTAATATTTCAGTTGATTGCTTATTCATGTTTTTTGAGGAAGAGGAAGAATAATATTGCATAACTAAATGGAATCTCAAGAATTAACGCTGATATTTGGCAAGCCATTTCCTCTTACTATGTCTAATCATGCTTTTCTCAATCACAAAACTGCAGCTCTCATCAGAAACTTTGAAATAAAAATATAAATCTTTGTGTTCTTAGTAAATTTCCAGATGGCATTTTCTGAAATTTTTTTGGTAACAAGTTTCAGTGAAAAATGTAGCTATTATACTACTGAAGAGTTAAATGTACAGGTCTGTACAAACACGACTTTTTTGGTGTTTGACCCAGAAAGCAGCAGTTTTTATTTCCTCCAGGCTAAAGCTCCTGCATGAGAGTGAGGTCTTGGAGTGGACTGGAAGCTGTATGATGTCGTGGAAACATTTGTTAGACACAAGAACTTAGCAAAAATTAGAAAGGGAAGGCCAGTTTCCTGGCTCCAGAAGAGGCCAGCTATAACCAACACTATCCCAGGGCAGCCGCAGCCTTCAGAAGGGTCCACACACAGTACCCTCTCCAGGGTTTGGTTTCAGCCAAGTGTAATATGCAGCTGCATGTTCTTAAAGATCTCCTTGGGATGCCTTCAGCAGCTTCTGCAGCCCTTCCAAGATTAACACTCCAGGGGCTTTTCTCAGTGTGTAACACAAACTCGCCCTGCTCCTCCCGGGCGCCCCGCTGGGTGCTGGCCTTAGCACCGCACGCCTGGGTGAGGCCCTGAGACTGACTCATTTCTGTCTGTGTTAAATATCTGTTCTCTTAGGCTATGTGTATGAAAGAAGTGATACTTTGTAATATTTCTCTTAAGACCTGTGGTTTGAGGCCAAGAAGATAATACGGGGGGGGGGGGAATCTGGCTTTTTAATAAACCCTGCCGTACACCTGTCAGTACAAATTCTAATCTCAGAGCTAACCTTGGATGTCGCCCACTCTGGGCTGACAGAGCCATGTTAGCAGTGGGTGTCGAGGGAGAAGCAGGAGCAGGAGCAGGAGTGAAAGTGACTAAGGCCACCAGCAACTAGAAGAGCAACGGCAGCCACTCCAGAAGCCAGGGAGGAAGGCACGTGGTCAGCCTTGCTGACAGCACCTGGATGTGCTGATGGTGAGGAGAAACTCCCTTCCGTGTGCCACTGTTTCCTGACATTAAATGTCTCTACCACTGCCTGCTTTGTTTTTTAGCTGTTTTTTTTTTTTAAATAGGGGTGCTCAAACTTGTGATCTTCCAGCCTCAGCCTCCAAGAGTGTCAAGATTCCAGCTATGCCTCACCACATCTAGCTCTACTGCTTGAATTTTATAAAGGCAAATTGCTAAATGATTTCCATAGCATGAAGAGAAAGCAGAGGTGGACTCCAAGCCCTAATTCAGGTCTTTGCATTAAAAGGACACTCTTCATGGACTTGAGTCAAGGCCAGGCACAGCCTGCAATTGGAGAACATCCCCTTGGAAGTCTGGTGGCCAGTTTCTGCCGCCTGTGGTAATAAACCCATCTTGTTCCACCAAAGGGTAAGGCTATTATTTAGAAAGGAAAGCACCCACATTTAAGTTTCTGCATTAACATTGCTACAAATGACAGAAAATTTTCTTTCTAGGCAATTTTTATATTTCAGAGACCAAAACTGCTTGTCCAGTTTTGGCTTTGTCCACAGCCCTTAGAGTAGTGATTTTAAAAGAGCTTTTAGTGAAATGAATTGGCATATCCCAACCCCCACAGTGGTGGCAGCATGGTCTGCAGAATTTCAAGGGTTGTCAGGTCCTGCCTCCCTCTCAAAGGTTTCCCAGCAGCACTGGGCCTGTCCCCTGCCTGAGGAAGAGCAGAGCAGGGAGGGAGTGTAGCATGGGCAGCTCTTGTGTGCCCTGCCAGGCATGAGCCCTTCCAGATACACAAGGATAAGAGACACCTCAGTCTGTTCCCACAGTCTAATCGGACAGGATGGGGGAGTGGGGAGAAGGCACATGGAGCGAATCCTCAATGGAAAGTGTAAAGGACCTTGAGATACACTATGGAGAGATCACAGACAAGCGAGAAGATCAGGTGAAGATCAGGTAAAAAGAGTCTTAAAAGATGAGCAGAGTTTGAGCAAGAAATAGGGAAGACAAAAGATAAAAGGTGGGCATGTGGGAAACTTTGAGGTATGTTTGGGGAATAGTAATGCATCCAGTTAGGTTGGAAAATGGGGTAGTGTTTGTGAAAAAGTCTAGACAAGAACTCACGGCCTTATTGTGGAGAGTCTTGCTTTGGGTGAGAAAGGACAGAAGCCCGCTGTGGTGGCTCAGGTGAGGCAAGAGGAGCACGCAGCAGGTGATGGACACAGGAAGACAGACGGTCTGTATCTTTGGTTCTCAACCTTGGCTACATAGTGTAATCACCTGGGGAATTTAGAAATAGAGTGACACTTGCAGAAAGAGAGATACTGCATACTCTCACTTATATGTGAACACTAAAAATGGATCTCATAGAGTAGGATAGTGGTTTCTAGAAGCTGGAAAGAAAGGGGATGTGAAGAGAAGATGGGTAGCAGATGCAGGATTGTAGCTAGGTGGGAGAAATAACTTCTAATGTTCTATAGCACATATGGTAACTATGTTGATAACAACTAACTGTGCATCTCAAAATATGTAGTAATTTCAAATGTTTCCAACACAAAGAAATGATTAATGTTTGAAGTTATGAATAAACCAGTTAACCTGATCTAGTCATTACACACCGTGTATTTGTATTGAAATATCACATTGTACCCTTGAAGTATGCACAATCATGTCAATTACTACATATAAAAACTAATGATTCCTAGAATACATGACCAGAGAGTCTGGATTTCTGGTTTAGTTGGTCAATGGTATGGTCCAGGGTTTCAGGATTTTTTAAAGCTCTGCATGAGGAGTGATTCTAAGATGCAGCCCAGGTTGTGAACCACCGGTTTGTAGCTGGTTCTGATTCCATGCAGGAGGCCTTGTGATGATTAATTGCGATCGTCAACCTGACTAGCTTGAGAGATACCTCAAGAAATTAGTAAAGCATACTTCCAGTTGTGTCTATGTGGCTCATGGTGACAGGGTCATGGAGACTATAGCTGGTCCCTGACCCTTTCCTCCCAGGCTCTTCCCTGCTCCCTGCATGGATGGCTGCCCTGAAGCAAGCAGCTTCCCTCCATCATGCCTTTTCACCATGTTTCTGCCTCAGAGTCAGACGACTGAGAACTGAAATTTCTGAAAATGTGAGCCAAAATAAACCTTTCCTCCTTTAACAAGAATCAAGTATTTTGTTAGCAGAAAAGCTGACTAACACACCCCTGGTGTAGGAAAGTCAAGGAAATGCTCATGTTGCTGGTCCTTAGACTGTTGTTTGAGTTCTGAGAGCCTATAGGACTGGAGCAGCTTCCTGCAATTTAATTTCTCTGAGGAGGAGAAACTGAGAAAACCTTTGACCTCTTTTCACATGGTATTCAGTGGGATGGTAGCCTCTGCTGGGAGAAGGCTGCCTCAATAACTGGTGGTTGCTGCCCTGCAGGAGCAAAGGAGGCTTTAAAGTGGAGTACACATTCCCCTGGACCTATGGGAAGCTCTTTCAAGAGGTGAGCATAGATTTTACCAGAACCGCTTTCCAGGCCCTCGGTGTCTCCGTGAGCCAACCTGCCTGGGTGTGCCCCTCCCTCAGCTGATGCTCCTTTTGGACTTCCCTTAATGACCAGCCTTCGTTCAAAATGGTTCGCCTAAGCAGTTCATCTACTCCTCCCCAGTGATGCTATGTGTTATTTCAAATTTACAGAACGCATCTGTGTATAAGTGACTAAGTGCCTTCTCCAAGGCTGGTAACAGAGAGAGTTGAGATATAGGAGAGATTGTCTATAAACTGAATGAACTAAATCTACATTTTCAATATTTTGACAAAAATAAAATGTACGTACATATTTAAAATATAATACTCAAGCACCTTTTGCAATTATTTTAATTTGTGATAAAAATCCTTACGTATAGCCTTAAAATGCGCAAGGAGGGATCAATATTCTGAGGAGGTTTGTGAACAAAATACTTGAAGATCATTGATTTTGATCCAAAAAAAAAAAACCCCTGAATAAACCTCTTGGCTGTGTCTTATACCGTATTCACCAAACTCCCCGAAGCCTCAGTCCATTATCTATAAAAATGGGGACAAGCATTTCTTTTTAGCAGGATTGTTGAAAGATCAAATTAGACAGCCCAAGAAATGGCCTGGCCTGCAGCCCACTCCGGAGGAATGGTAAGTATTATTAGCACAGTTGGCATTTGGAAAGCCATCGTGGTATGCGGCAGGAGCTCCATGAAAGTGGCTGCCTCTCCATCTTAGTAATGATTTCCAGATTTGATTCTCATGCAAGCCCAGACATGGTGGGTGGTGGAGCATGGTGCAGCCAGGTTCTGTACCTCTCACTGTCTTCCCTTTTCAGACTTTCTCAAAAAAACCTCAACAGGCATCTCCTCCAGGAAGACTCCCCTGACTAATATAGGACTAATATACTATAGCTTCACAGTGATCTTTCCCTTTCAGTAATGGGCTGGCTTATGCTAGGTATTCCATAAATAAATTAAGGAATCAATGAATGAATTCTAGGAATGGGGTAGTGAATAAGGCAGGAGTTTCCTCACCAAACTTGGAGTCAAATAGCGAAGACAGACATGTTGCTGATCAATGCTATGATAGTAGAAAAATAGTGGCAAGTGAAGGCCCAGAGAAAAGGCGCCTATCAGGGTAATGACATCAAGGAAAGCTTCCTGGAGAATAAGTTGTCTAAACTGAAATCTAATAGATGAATGGAACCCAGACAACAGGAACAGTGTGTTCAAATACCTAGAGGCAAGGAGAAGTATGCTGGGCTCTGAGAACTGAAAAGTTTTTAGTAAATTAAGCCATAGAGATGCACATTTTCAGGCTTGAATCTGGTTCCTTGCCTTTTCCTGACTGTCCTAGACAATGGTATGTATCTGGGAAATATAAAGAATCTTCTCTATCTTTTGTGTTTACTCCCAAAATCAGTTTGATTATGCAGTATCCTCAGCTGACACTTCAGTAAATGTTTTTTTGCTGTTGAATTTACTGGAAAGGGAGGCCTCTCTTGGGAACTTTTTGGACCTTATCCTTTACACCTCCTGAGCCTGAGATACACAGCTTGGAATCCATCCTAGCCAGACAGGGGCTCCCAGAACCCCACCTGCTGTCACCTAAGACACAAATCCCCAAGAAGCAATACCCTAAAATATCTGTTCATCCATTGTTCCAAAATCAGGATTATATGGGAGCATTGTACCTGAAAGGGGAAACTACACCCTTAACACTGGGACTGGAGCTATGGGTGGAAGGATGGAAGTAGCATGGAGTAGTCTGTCTCTCCTATCTCAGGCCAGGGAAGAACAGAGTCAGCAGCAGGGATGACACAGCAGGACAGTCAGGTCAGACTCTGCCTTGATCACAATCATAGATCCAGTCACCTGCCTAAGAACTCAATCTTTCTTGATGCTCCAAAGTGGCTCTTTCCAGCCACATGCTCTTCCTCCAAGCTCACATCCTTGCAAGTATTCTGTTTAATCCACAGAATTAACTCCTGAAGAGGACTAGCAAAAACATGTTCTTTTCACCAATAAGTCAAAACCAACCAGGATTAAATATTCCCTGTAAGGCATGAAGGAAGCCAAGACTTTTTGCAATATTTTGCAGTGTTCCTTGTGTTCTAGAGAATATGAAACTCATTTTTACATCATCCGTATCAACTGAATGCCATGGTTGACTCCAAGGTGGTCAGCGATACCATCTTGGTAAACCTACCCACTATCTGAACGCTGGGAAGGCCACAATTATGTCAAACCAGTATCTCTTTCCAGTTTCAAAACTTCATAATTGATTTTTCTCATGGTTGTGGAAAACAAGTTAGTCAGCAAGTGGTAATCATTGGATGAAGGAGACTTTCCCAAAACTAGGGAAGACCAAAGCAGAATATGGGAGTCTGGGCTCTATTGGTCCAGCCTAAAGGACTTTAGCAATATGTGGTGTGGTTGGTACATGGGCCAGTGTCTGAGGTCAAGGGTGCAGTTCCCCACACATGGAGAATGATGCACCCTGAGCCCTGAGCCCAGAGCCCCATCAGAACCTGCATTTGCTGGGTGTGGTGGCACACACCTGTAATTCCAGCACTTGAAAGGCAGAGGCAAGGAGGATTGCTGTGAGTTTGAAGCCAACCTGGGCTACATAATGAATTTAAATCCAGCCTGAACTACATAGCAAGATGCCATCTCAAACAACAACAACAACAAAAGGGAACCTAAGATTTTCATATTTCATTTGTTTTCTCTGCTGAGTCTCATCTGGTTCAGTCACTCCTCTGATGTTTTCTCATGGTGTGTGACCCTTCTTGGCTTTAAGCATCCTAAGGTCAGAAACAACTGGCTTTTACTTCCCTGCTCTAGAATTGTAGAGGAAACAAGTTTTTCATCAATACTAAGGACAGGGCCCTGAGCTAATGACCTTTTCGGTATATTATTTCTTCAATGATGGGATGTTTCCACTCAAAAATCTAGCCTGTCTTTCCATATTGTTTAGGACTACTATTAAAAATATGCCATTTTCCACAACCTTCTTTTTTAGGTGCCATCTTGCACTGAGATTCTTGTGTCTGGTTGTCATCCACTCTGTGGCCTATGCCAGATAAACCCTAAATGAGGGCAAATGCTTCTGGTCAAATGAGTTCTCTCTAAGGATAACAGGAGCAGGCCATTCTGTTGCAACCAGTAGCCACCTGCTGTTAGCTAAGGGAAAAGGACTTTCATTAGTTATTGTCCCAGAGCTGATACCATGCCAGACTCCACATCTGGAAACAGTTATGAAGAAAGAAGAGGCATAAAAGCCTGGGTCTCATGACCTGCAGTTTTCCTTTCTGCCGCTCTATTTATTCATTTACTAGTTTGGAGTGATCAAGTTGGGTCCCCAGGGTAAGCATAAGAACTGAAGTAAAAAACAGGCCATTACTGTCACAAGATTACAAAAACAGGCCACAGTCTTATTTTGGGGGTCTCGGGGTGGACTTTGTATCTAAATAAATACATTTTTGAAGTCACTTATGTTGTGCTTTAATCACTAAGCCAAGCCTTTGTAAGCCCTGCCTTAAGCTTTGGGCCCCTCTCCACTTTGGCAGGCTCTGCCACATCTGTCTCAAGGGCTTGACAGAATTCGTACTTACTCGATTTTGTCACACAGATTGAGTCTTTCATGTGCACATCGCATAGGCAGACACACACTTGTTGCCCACCCCTGCTTCCTTCAACATGTGAGCAACTAGAGCCTTCAGAAGGTGCCTGAGCTGTGTTTCATGTCGCACCAGCGCAGTGTCCCATGAGTGGGTAATGGTGCCCTCAAGATTTACGTGGGGTCATAGGTGCTGAGCAACTGCTTCATGGTCTGTTGGTTTTAGAGTGTGAAGTGGCCACGAAAAAGATTTGGATCTGTTTTGAGAAAGACCAAATGCAGTCTCAGGATACTTAGATTTCTGTGCAATGGAGAAATGGACGAAGGAATGGTTTTAAATAGAAAAATCAGGGTGGTATTTCTCTTGATAAATCAGAGCAAATGCACAAAAGCAACTCTTCCAGGCTCCTGTATGTCTCAGGAGTTACAAAGTGCTAACAAGAACCAGAAATCCCGACAAGCAATCCCGTCTCTACTACAAACCCCGTCTCTGGTTTCTGCCTTGATGAGTTGCAGTCTACCTTGCTGACTTGGCGTCACTCTCAACCCGATGATGAATCACCCCTTCTGGGAAGCATCTCAGTAGTCCCTTCTGGCTCCCTTCGCTTCCCCCATAGCTGCTGGTCCCTGCTGACCCCCCGCCATGTGGCGTGCGGTTGGTACTTCCCTTTGGAGTTCTTTTTGCGTACAGCCATGTATGAGACATTTATTTCACTGTATGTGCGCCTTCGAGGGCCTCCTGGCCAAAGCATGACTCATTCCTGTCTGGAAGTGCAGTGTGCAGCCCGCTGCTGGCTGGTAGTGTGAGCTCAGTAAAGCGTTGCTAGAACCAGTCAAGACCCACTTTCTGGAGCACACTGGTTGTCTGAGCAGAGTCAGCTGTACTTTTTTTCATGATGGAATAAAGTCTAGTTTGACTGTTGCTCCAAAAATGTGCCAACAAATAGGGAGAATTTATTGTCTACAGACTCCAAGGATTGTTTTAATTCTTTCATTGTTTCAGGATTTGGGTGTATTTAACGATAATCGAAATGACCATGCTATTAGTTTATTTCTTGGGAAGATTATTGATATTTGACCAGTAACTGAGTGACGTATTAAGGAAAGATTTTTTTTCTTTCAACATGCCTTGCCAAAGTATTGTCACATGTGGAGCTGTGCCAAGCACCAGCCCCCATTTCTTTTACTTCTTATTTTACGTATTTTATGGTGCTTTAAGAGAAACAGTGACTGCTTAGTATATGAGAGTCTGTCCCCAAGGTGAAATACATTAGGAGAGAAAACCATCCATCTTGCCAACCAGAGTCAGACAGAGGTCATTGCTTGAAATGCACAAGTCTAAAGAGGGGTCCAGACAATCCAGGCTGAATGGTGAAAGGTTGCTGGCTCTTGCCTCAGAATGCTTCAGAATCCCAGGGAGCTAAGGTCATAAATTAACACCAGAGGCCTGGAGACTACCTGCTTCTAAATGGGAAGGGGCTAGACGATATCTCATCTAGGAGTTTCAGACCACTTGATGACCAGATGATAGTGCTGCAAAACTCCCTCAGGCCTTGGAACCCCTCAGCCAGATGAACTAGCCAGACATTGGAGAAAAGACAGAGAAGGGCTTGTCACAAATTCATGGAAGAAATTTCCCTTTTGCACATGCTAATGTAAGTAACATTTTTATTTTTAGTTAAAATTCTAGTGACTTCATCAGAGGTAGACTCCAAAACAGGATGACTGGGAAAGAGCAGAAAAGCACCTTTATAAGAGTAGCAGTAGCATCTAGTTGATATATAATCCCCTCCCTCAACCCTGAGAAGCACTGGCTTATTGAGATTCGCCAAACTGTAAACACAAAGTGTGCTTCTCGTTGGCTGGGGTTGGCAACAGTAGGATTGTTGAGAATTGCTGAATACTGCTAGTTGATCCAATCAACTAGATTTCATGATGAATCTGAACAGTGGCTCCAGCAGCTCAATTCCCCACTTGTTTGGGAAACGAGCAAGCAGTTATTGCTTCCCTCACCATGGCTGCCTTATTCACAAGAGTGTCTACTAGGACGTGCAAGGGTTGGCTCAATAAACATCTTTGTAAGAGAGAAGGCAGGAGGGTTTTCAAAAAATATGCAACTGTGTTATGTTAAAAAGGGTGCAGTCATAGCTGCACAGTGATTTAAGTAGGGCAGGCGCTGGGCCTGGGCTGTCTCCCTTCAAATGCTGACTCTTCTGTTTACCAGCATTGTCACTACTTGCTATGGTCTCCCAGGGAGCAAGGCAAGTCCTTTCACCTCTCTCAGACTTGCATTTTTCATTTCTAAGAAAAGATAACAATATCCAACACATAGGATTATTTCAAGGATTGAATGACTTAATACATGAAAGTATTCACCCGAGCCCCTGATATTAGTAAGCTATAATTACTCATTAGTAGGTGAGGATTTTGTGTGCGCACATGCATGCACACATCTGCTTTTCCTCTTCTGACTGCTTTCCTGCGTCATTCTGAAATCTGCATTCCTTCCCAATCACAGCCTAGTCCATAAGAACCTGGGAGATTAATCCTTGCTTTAGAAGCAACAATTCAAGTAAATTCCTTCTACTAACTCCTCTTATCATTTAAAAATTTTTGTTCTGCACTACTGGGCACTGTGTGCCTTGTGTAAAGCACAGCATTTACCCCATTCGTGTCCCAGTGAAGTATCAGGAGCCCTATGAAAGGAAGATTGCTGAAGAGGATGCTGGGTCAGGCTGGGGGACAGGGTATTACAGTGATAGAATTCTAACAGACCTGCCCTATCAGATACTGTCTTCCTGGCTGGGCCCAGTGCTGTGCAATGTGGAGCAGAGCATTGCGGTGGATGGGTAGCATGGGGAATTCCATATGAAATTTAATTTTTTCCTTTTGTGCCAGGGAAAAAGTGCTGACCTGGACAATGAACATGTTCTATAGTGTTAAAACATACAGACAAAAGGTTGTGGCCCTCATCTCACAAGCTCTCCAGTCTGCATAAATTGCCCTGTCTCTATAGGTTAGATCCAAATATCCAGGGTGGTTGAGGTGGCCTGCAGTGGGGCTAGGATGGCAGGAAGTTCGTAGGGATTTTTGGACTCTGCTCTCAGAATAGCTTTTGTAAAGCCAGCAGTCAGTTCTGCTTGAGGCTGCCTTCCCTTTGCTTCTCTTTGATTTTGGCACAATGCTGCACCTGGGGAAAATGAGTCTTTCTTTTCTCTGGCTTAGGGGAAAATCTAGGGAACCAGGATGTGATGTTAGAAGCACCAGCCTGGAGGATCTCACTCTTTCATGCTGAGACTGGATGTCCCATGCTAGGAAGCCTAAGGAAAAAGCTGGCCAGTGTCCTTTACCATCCTTCAGAGTCATTAGCTGATCCAGTCTAGTCTGACCATGTGGTAGAGTGGCCACCTAAAGTGATGTCCAGTAAGTTCTGGGTTTAATTCAAACTCTATTGTGGAAAACACATGCATCATACCAGAGAGGATTTAGGCTAGACCTTCTAAAAGGTCCACTCCATTCATGGATCTGTGAAGGTTACGTGGGCTCCGTGCTGACTCATTATAAGGCTATAAATGAATCACAGAAGCAAACACATGGGCCGACTATGAGAACAGACATTGGCTTCAAAAAGGAGAGGTTCCATCAAGTAGGGAAGCCACAGAAAGGAGGCCACCAGAGAGAACAGCGACCCAGATAAGGGTTTTTGCAAGTTCTTAATAGCAAGACAGACCTTGAAGAGAGAGTACTATAGAAGCACAAGAAGGTGAACAGGAACCCGGTGCTGTCTGCACAAGGTGGGTAGAAGGGGGTTTGTGTAGGGAAGAGTGGAGGAAGCACATGTGTGCAGGAGCCAGACTGACACCAGCACACCTGGGCAAGCAGGTGAGATGGCTCAAAAGGAGGAAAGCGGCGCAAGAGTGGTGGGGACACACTGTAATTTTGACTATTGAAGAGGCTGAGGCAGAAGGATCACAAATTTGAGCTTGGGCAACTTCATAAGACTCTGTCTCAAAATTAAAAAAAAATAAAAATAAAATTTAAAAAGGTTAGGATGTAACTTACCACTCTGAGTTCAGTCAGTACTTTAAAAAAAAGGAAGAATTCTGGAGAAGACTTAACAGTCAGGTACAGTAAAAGGAGGCCAAATAAATAATCAAAAGTTCTGTTGGTATAGGAAGTCAAGGATGAAGAATGCTTTCCTCTTAGCTAGACTTGTCAGCTTTTTGTACTATATCTGTAGTCCATTTTTCCTCTTTACTAAGATTGAAGAAACAAGATGTTAATTTTTTTTTAAAGTCTTAATTTTCTCTCATAAACACTAAAAACTGTCAGGCGTGTCTTAGGAGAGCAGTGTTGCAGTAGAAGTGTTTTGGGAAGCTGAGACAGGCAGTGCTGAGAAAGATGAAAGCCTGGGATGGCAGCTGATGTCAGGGAGACCGGCGGAGCGGCCATGGGTGATACAGGCTGAGGCAAAGGCTCTGGGTGTTCAGCGGTAACTTCCAGGAGACGTGTGGAAAGAGCACTTGTAGGATCTTGGCTACATGTGGGATCAGAAAGGAAACAGCAAAATTGAAGGCAAGTCGTCCGACCTGGCATGGTGAATGAAGAATGAAGAAGGGAAGGTGGACAGAGAAGCCTTGGGGACTTGTGTACTCTGGGATGCACTGCTGCAGGCCAGTATCTGTGCTCCAAGGCCTTTGCCTGCCTTGTAGGAAAGCTCTGGAAAGCAGGGGAAACCCAACAATCATTTGTAGGCTGCACAAAAATATTTGAGGTCAGGCAACTGAAGCAATCCCCACAGCATCTCTGGAGTTTTCTTTTTCTAGAAAAGCTATTTTAGCTGAGCCAACTCAATGAAACCCTCTTCTGAAAAATCAATTTCCCTGAAAAACAAATTTGGGTTCTAACCAGAAAGTAGCATTTGACAAGCTCTCATTAAGAAAGGCAGTAT
Organism: Hydrochoerus hydrochaeris; assembly: GCA_004027455.1. Lineage (NCBI taxonomy): Eukaryota > Metazoa > Chordata > Mammalia > Rodentia > Hydrochaeridae > Hydrochoerus > Hydrochoerus hydrochaeris. The sequence goes on from PVLA01000220.1 coordinate 526,898, forward strand.
TTGGAGAAGCTGAGAAAACAGCCAGTCATTTACCAGAGTAAACAGAGGGGACCTAATGCCACCTCAGGGCTGTGACAGCTGCTCTGTTTCTATCAGATTTCCAGGGGACCCTAAACAGCAAGTTTGCTTTAAGTTCATCTTGTTACAAATCTGTGGTCCCGGCCCCCTCTACAGTCTTTCAAAGGGAAGAAAAATGGAAGATTCCTCAAACAGAACCCAAATTTCTTGTCCCTGTTCAGTGTGTGGAAGACACAAATATCAACAAGTAGGCCTATATCAACAAATAGACCTATATCAACAAGTAGATCTATAGAAAGAACTACCTGGCAGTCAGCCACCAGGGGTGTTGCTCCTCAGCGCAAGCTTAGATTTCCTCTGTGGTCATCTCACTACTGCACATATTTGGGCACATTTCTTGTTTTGTCAGTGGTTATATAAGTTGAATCTTACTTTAGACTCATCTGAATGGTTATGTATCTATTATAACCTTTAAGGCTTGTACTCCTCAAACCGTGATGTGCATCAGACCTCACCAAGGGATCTTGTGCAGTGTCAAATACAGGAGGTCTGAAGATGGCATACGAGTCCAAACTTCTGACAAGTTTTGGGATCATTTTGATGCTTCTGTTTGCAGGCTATTTTCAGAGGCAAGGTTGCAGAGTATCATTAAAATATCCAATTCTAAATATTCCAATTCTAAAATATTCCGATTCTAAAATATTTGATGACTTGTGTTTTTCCATGAGCTCAGGAATGAGATGTATGTTTTGTGTGTGTGTGTGTGTCTGTCTGTCTGTCTGTCTGTCTATGTCTGTGTGTGTAAGTTACTAAGGATTGAACCCAGGGTCTCATTTGTGCATGGTGAGCGCTCGACCACTGAGCTATATCCCTAACCCTTTTTATTTTAGTTTGAGACAGAGTCTTGTTAAATTGCTCAGATTGGCCTCAAACTTGCAATCTTCCTGCCTCAGTCTCCCAAGTAGCTGGGACTGCAGTAATGTTCCACTATGACTGGTTAATTTAGAGACCTCATGCCTCAACTTACCCTTCCTCTTCCCCAGCAAATCCTGAATTCTAAAAACTCCTTAAGTAGCTGTATGATGGCGAATTAGAAAGGCCAAGTGCCCTCCGGAAATGACTGTCATCTCTCTCCACTGATGCACAGATATTACCAGGAGCTTTGTGAAGAATGACAAAGAGTGAACAGAGACTAATGAATGGTACCTCAAATGCTAGCTCTCCCACCAACAGTCCCAGAACCAGTTTCTTTCTTAGATTCTTTGTGCAGAGCTTGTCGGAACTACGCAATCACCTTGATACTTAAGGTCTGTTGACATGCACTACAGGATTACTTCAAAAACTGAACTTCCTTTGGTGTCTTGTATGTACCATGAAATGTGAAAGTAATCATTTCTTTAAATTAGCTGACAGTCTTGTAATTATTGTTCCAAACAAGCCTTGTTTTCTCCTGTTTAGATTTTCTAACATAGAAAGAAAAAAAAATCCTTCCCAAATAAAAGGTCTTTTGTGGTGTTTGCCCTAGGTGGCTCTGGGTCATCTGGGGAAGAGGGACCCCCCCGTTCTCCCTCCTGGAGTGTCATGTTTATGTTCATGGGGCCCTGTTTTCAGAAGGCAGTGGGTGGTGGAGCATGGCTTGGTATTTTTTTATATCAAAACAGTAACTGATTACCATGATCTCGTTCCTGAGCTCATGGAAAAACTCAAGTCATCAAATGTCAATTTTACAGCTGAGAAAGAGCGATCTGGTGAGATTACTTGACTTTCCCAGAGCTCCTGCATCTTGCTAGGTGGAAGTTGGCCCTGCTGCTGACCTCCAGAGGCATCTCCCTAGGAGCTGTGATGCAGTCAGTCAGTTCCCCTGGTCGCAGGAGAAACTTCTGCAATCAAGCCTGTATTTATATTCCCAAGGTGCTTTCCAATGCTGTAGACCAGACAGTCAGAATCAGAGAAATGCTTTGCTTTCAATTAAGTTAGCATCTTCAGATCATTGCTTTTATAGTTGTTAAACTATATGTATTGTATTTTCACTGATCTCTACTGATTTCTAGAACAAGTACTGGAGAAAGTTAATCATAATCACAACTCATAGAGATTGACCATTTTACTTGAATTACATTATGTGACCTACCCTAGAGTCCTGGGAGGTGGTTTTATCATGACCTTTATGAGGTTGAAAAACCTATATTATTTATATACAACTAGAATGGAGAAGGGTTAGTGTTGAAACCAGATTCTCCAGCTTTCAGTGTCAGCACTCAACAACCCTGCTCCACTGTGTCATTCATCAGGAGATCCTGGCTTGGGAATCCAAGCATCATTCTAAACTGCTGAGCAGAGCCGACAAAGGCTGTTTCCTGCACTCTGAGTGCACACCTTTCCCGCAAACATTCCTTCACTTCTTGCCTTAACCTTCTGGTTATCACATCCCAGCAGTTCAGACTGTGATGGCAGCTCAAAGAGGCCACTGTGCTCTGGACCTTCACCCTGACAAACCCTGCTTTCTTAACTTGGGATCATGGCTGTCATTCATCTAGACACACCAAGCGCTGTTGCTGCCGATGACTCTTCTCTTCTTTGATCCACTGGCTGAGTAGAAAGTCAGGATTTTCTGATGTGGTAATCACCTGTGTTCTTCCTACTATATTTCTTGGATTTTCTAACTGAGGTTCCAGGAAAACAAAGAAAATGATAATAAATACTGTGATAAGGAAAGTGATTCATAGACAAACTGGAACTAACTTCCAGGGACCTAAAGCCAGAACCAATCTAGTATGAGTATCAATGTCTTCTCTCAAAAAGCTGTTTGAGGGTGGGGGAAAGCTACTTATTCTAGACTGAAGTTTATTCTTGACATTCCTCTCTAGCACACAGGATGAGCTCCATGTGGCAGAGGATTCTAGCCCTGGGCCTGGCCCTCATATGCAGTCTGGACAGTAAATGAATGTCCCACCCGTCTCTTCTGGGAAGATCAGATGAGACTCCCGACAGGGAAGGGAAGGCCTTGGCTTTTCCCAAAGTCAGAGCCACCCCAGAACCCATCTCTAATCTTCAGTGCAAATGGTATCGGCTGGGATTCAAATGTTCCAGGAGACTTTCTGTAGCTGAAGCTTTGTTCCCTGAGTACCAACCATGCACTAAGAACTACTCAGTATCATGATCTCTGTGAGGCTAAATAACCTCCATTTTCCACATGTAACGCACATGGTGATGATGGCAGCTTCTGAAACTCTCTGCTCCTGTGGTCTTTCTGGATCTTCCTGAGCCTCTCTGTCCCTTTAGAATTCCTTTTCTGCCTCTCTCTTGATCTCTTCAGCCTCTCCGCTCCACCCCCACTTCTCCTCTTCTTTTTCTTCTCTCTTTCCTCTTCTCAAAGAGCTCCTCTAGTCCATGGCTTCTGCATCCACCTCTAGCGCTTGTGGCCTCAAATCTGCATCCCCAAGCCTAACACCTCTCCTGCATCCCTGTGAGTGCAGCTCCCCTCTGTTCATTTCACCCTTCTGGCAATGAAGGTAAGTTGCTGTTTATCACATGACACACCCAGAGTCACAGCTCCTCCCCTCATGTGCACAAATGTGCTCTTTTACTAGAGGGTCCTGTTCATGCACAGGGGTTCTTCCACCTCTGGGCCTCCCAATTATCTGACTTCCTCTCTCTCTTACTCTCCAGGCCTGAGGATTTCCAGGTCTCCCCAGGGCTACTGCTAAAATCTTCCTTGATTCTGCCTACTTCTTTCCACTCCCTCTACCATTCCTAGTCAGACTCTCAATGGCTGTCTGCGCTCAGGCTCCTCCCCCGAACCCCTCTGCCTCTGCCTCTTCTTGCACCTGGCCCTCACTCTCACTATCCCTCTCTCGCTCCTGTAGCTTTCATTTCCTTCTCCTCTCCTCTCTGTGAAAGTTGTAACTCTCCAAGTTTCTCCTGAGTTACTTTCCCTGACTCCCATCCACTCTTCCCCTTCTATGCTTTACATCAAGGTCTCCATATCCAGCTGCCCATGGAACCTCTACCTGGATGAATCATAAGCCCTTCAACTCTGTATGTCCCAAGGATTCATCCTCTCCTGGCAAAACTGCACCCCATTCCACATGTCCCTCAAGCAACACTCAAGGTAAAGACCAGAGCTGCATTAACATTAAGAATAGCTGAGTTCATATCAGGAAAGCCAGCGTGTCAAGCTTCTCCAGGAGAATCAACAGCAGGAGAATCTTCCCCTCCAGTTCTTCTTCTATGCTATTGGTAGCAATCCTCAGGTGGGCCACCACTCCCAGAACCATGCTGCTTCTGTTCATCTGGGTGTTACGAGTTGACCATTAGCTAATCCACCACAATGCCCTTCCATCAACATCTCTACTGCCGTAATTCACGCTCCCACATAGTCCGCAACTGATCATCCATGTCCTTTATCTTATCTGGCCTTCTCAAAGCCTGCTCACGACATTGACCATGTCACTTGCTTGCTTCCCATCACTTGTGGGTTCTTAGGAGAGGCCTGGGCCCTGCTAACTGCTGTCTTCATCCCCTACCCTCAGCTCCACCCCTCATGCCTTGGCCAGCTGGATAATCTGAGCGCATGGCTCCATTTGCCTGGCTAACTCCTTTCCATCCTTCAGATCTAAAAGCAGAACCATCAGTCTGGGTCACATCTCCTCCGGGCCTCAGCCAGCTCTTTCTGTGTCACATTTTGGCTTAGCTCCTGGCTCTCCTTTGCAGTGAACTTCAGAGGTCCTGGGTCTCATCCACCTTTCCCTCTGTCTCCCCAGCTTTAACAGTGCCAGGTCGGTGATGATTCATAGGTGCTGGGATTCCTACTGTACTTCCCTCCCTACCGCGTGACGGCTTGCTTACTTGCTCAGAGTTCCTCCAGGGCAGGAGTCCTGCCTTTTCCACCTCAGTGCTACAAGTATCTGGGAATGCAGTGCTGCCAAGATCTGGGGGAGAGGCAATACCAAGGTGAGGACCCCACCCTTCTCCAGGTTTTCCAGTGCAGCTTACAGTCTAACAAAACTGCCCCGCACTGGCTGTCGGGCTTCTGTCAACGCCAAGATCTGCTTCTCATCTGTGCTCCTATTTATTAGTCTGCCTGGTAGTGCGGGACGCACAGTCCAGTCTGATCGGCCACAGCCTTCTCTCATTTCGTGCAGTGTTTGTAGCCAGATCAGCGAGGCCCCTCTGCGCTCAGGGCCCCTCACTCTCTATGTCCCCACTGGGAAGAAGTCTGAGGCCCCTCCTGGGCGACCTGCACCCTTTGTGCCCAGGGGCCAGTTGGCAGGAGAGGAAGGGAAGGACACGAGTGAGGGGGTGTGGGTGCAGGAGAGCCCGGAGAAGAAAGTGTATACGCGGAGGGGGCCAGTGGGTGCGGAGCGCAGCCGGGCGCGGGTTGGGAGGCGCCAGCGCGGCCGGCCCCCGCCCCTGGCCGCTCCCTCCCACTGCCGCCTACTTAACCTGGCTCGGCCGGCGGGACTCTCACTTCCCCGGAGCCGCCAACTCCAGCTCGCGCCTGCTCGGCGGAGGCTGCGCGTCTTCTCCCTCCATGGCGCTCCTGGTACGGCTGCTGGCCCTCGCCCTGGCGCTAGCCCTGGGCCCTGCGGGGACCCTAGCAGGTCCCGCCAAGTCACCCTACCAGCTGGTGTTGCAGCACAGCCGACTCCGGGGTCGCCAGCACGGGTAAGCGGAGCAAAGGGACGGGACGGGTCGCCGGGCTTGCAGCTGGGGGCATCCAAGCAGGCTGGGGGTGAGAGGGACAACCCCCAACACCCCCCAAAAGCAGGCATCGTGCAGTACTCCAGGAGACCAGCGCTCTACCCATGCAGGCAGAGAAGCGTGGGACCGTGGAGGGAAGTCAGCGCTGCACACTTTGTGGAGGAAAGGGCTGGAGAAGCCGACCAAAGGGCTGGAGAGAGACCCCACTTTCAGCCTCTTCTCTCAGCCAGAGGTGGAAGGGGCCAAGCAGCCCTCTGCCCGCAATCAGCGGCATCATTGTGGGAAGGTGCCCGAGGCAGAAAGGAAGCCCACACAGCGGTCCTGCCAACCAGGTCGTTGTCTGGTGACTCCTGAGTAGGCTTTGGCCACATGGGCGACAACATCACACAGGCTGCTGCGCACCTGGCCATACCCTGCACCCACCCCCAGGCACCAAGACAGTGTTCTGTGGGCACAGCAGGGGCAGTGTAGCACCCAGGGGCCCTGTTCAGGGCAAAGCAAACATCCCAGGGCCTACCTACAGTACACTGTGGAGATGGGGAAACTGAGTCCTGAGAAGACACAGAATTTTCCCACAATCCTGCAGTATGTGTGGGAACCACCTTTGGAGTCTGTCTTAACGCAAAAGGGGTTTGTAAGTGTGGGCATTATCACTGCGGGTAGCATTTTGAGACACTGAAGGTGAGTTGGCTGTAGGACAGAGCCATGCAGAAGGTATAACCTAGTGAAGACCTGGGCACAGACCCAGCCACCAGAGGTGGACAGTGTTCCTGCGTCCATATCTGGGCCACACCTGCTTCACATACAGCTGGGCTTTGCTGTAGCTCCCAGTCCACTTGGTTGTGCCAACTTCTTTTTCACACCTAGGTAAAACCAGTAATGACACCCCAGGGGCAGCCCAGATACGTTGAATTCTGGCATTTCTGCCCAGGCGGTGCCTAACCTTCCAAGAGATGGGGCAGATGGATTCTCAGATCAATACAGTTGGGGAGAGAAGTGACAGAGTGGACTTCATAGGCCCCCAGAAAAGCCTTGGCTTCCCACATCCGGGTGGAGGTATAGGCTGTCCGTTTGTTTCCTCTGCCTGTGGTTTTCAGGTGGGGAAAAAGTGGTGCCAGGAGCAAGTCCAGCCACCCTGCAGAACATCAAGCAGGGATGCTGCAGTCTCAACACCCTCCTGGAAGGAGCAGTGGGCTCTGGGAGTGCCCTGAGGTCTTTAGGGAAGTGAAACAGTCACCTTTGACTGAGACCCTATGCATAAGAATGTGAGGGGGCAGGTCAGAAAAGCAAAGGACATTAAAGGACGCATCAAAGTCAAAATGTGACAGCTGACAATTTTATTACTTCAGCCCTTTTCACTTTTGGTCCCTCTGCTTTTTTTTTTAACCAATGAAGTATGTTACGTTTGGGGGCCACGGACCACCCGGGAGGTGTGTTCCAGAAGTTCCTCTTAACCACTAACCTAGGAGGTCACTACAGCCTGCCCCACAGCAGGCACCCAGAATGGTGTCTCTGTACATGGCTACAACCGTGTTCCCAAAGGGATTTGGGGATTTGCATAAAGAACAGTCCCTAGCAAACCTCCTTCCCTTCAGAGCCCAGAAGATATACTGACCAGGCCAAAACTAAGTTTTTTTAAAAACACAGATTTTTTTATTATGAGCCTCAGATATTACATTAATTTCCCAACCCTACCCCTGCAGCCGTTAGCTTCTTGCAGTGCAATTGGGAAGACCCACAGTAATCTGTGAGGGACAAAATGATCAACACGTCACTGGCTCCTTCCTCCCCGGTGAGATCCGCACAGGCACGGAAGCTGAGGCACATGGTTGCAGGCACGGCTGCATTTACTCTGATCTAAGCATCTGTGAAAATATCACAGGGCTGCCTGGTCTTGTACACATGGGTGGAGTGCCTTGTACTAATGACCTTGTTCAAGCTCCAACTCCTTATTCCAAGTGGGACTGGTAGAAAGCGAAAGGAAACATTCTTAGCTGAAGGGCAGGCAGCGTGCTCCACACTGTGAGGGGAGAAATGAGCACTAGGCCTTGTTCAGGGGCACGACTGTACTACCCTCCAGCACTCTGGCGTTTATCTGTTGCAGTTGTTCCCATTTTATAGATTGTGAAACTGCAGCTTAGAGAGCCAGAGTGACTTTGTCCAAACAGAAGACTGATGGGAGTGTAGTAACTGTGACAAGCTCTCTTGGCTCCCAGCCATATCTGTGTTGCCATAGAGAAGAGAAAAAAATGTACTATTAAAAGAGAAGTAAAAACGCAACCACACCTCTGCATATCAACAACCAAAAACTGAACCGAACTTCCTGAAACGCTTGGTTTTCAAATGCAATATGCGAAGCAATACTGCTATGCTGGAGGCTTAAGGCCTCCTTAAGCCTTTCCCGTGTGTATTCCTTTCCTGTGTGTGCAGCTCACCCACACTCCCAGTGTGAGAGGAGGAGGGTCAGGGCTCCCAGCCTCCACTCCTGTCACACAGGGCGGCAGCATTGGAAACTCGCTCTGCAGAGGAATGTTGGAGCCACATCCACAGAGACTCACTGAAGATCCGCCAGACGCCTACGGAAAGTTGCAGGGAATTCATCGACAGTAGTTATTTCCTGCTTGGTCAGAGGGAAGAACTTCTGGGACTGCACAAAGATGAATAGGACTCAGGGCTGGAGTGTGTCTAGCAGGGACTTTTCACTCAGAGCACAGGGTCTGTTCAGTGCACAGTGAATGTTTTACACTTCTTGCTCACACCACATCAGTGATAGGGTCTGTTAGCAGCATCATACAGACTGCACCCCAGGCTGGCAGATGGAAGGAACGGTGTTACCTGAAGCAGCAGAGGAAGTATTTCTGAGGTAGACAGGACTCACGCTGGGGTATAAGTAGTGAACAACTGAGAGTTAACCCAGAGAGCACCCCTGAAGACAGCTGTCCTGACAGCAACTGGCCATATGCCCTGGTTGACAGAGTGGACACTCTTGGTGGATTGTTTCTGAGAGCCAACCAGCTGGTCAAGGCACACAGAGTGTGTCTGTATGTGAGGCTGTCTGGGAGTTGCTGGGGCTTCCCACATAAGACCAAGGCCTGCAGCACACCCTGGAAGGTCAGGTGTATGCTCAGTCTGGGGTGTGGATGCAGAGACCGGTGCGGTGTCTCTCAAAGCTGCTCTGCTTGGTCAAGCTTTGACTTTGATAGCTGTCTCAGTTTGTAATGTGTAATCTAAAGATTGTAAGATGCCCTCATTCACACCAATTGCCGGTGTCAAAGCAGGATACATACATGAAGTTATATTGATGTATAAGACAGACTTGACCAGCGTTTTGAGGGGAAGCTTTCAGAGGGGCTGATGGGAATCTAGGTGCATGGGACCAAAGCCTATCCTAAAACTACCCCCTGGTACCAAGACTGAATGACTATCTCTCCTTCATTTTTTGGTAGTTCTGATGACCCAGGAAGGCCAGCATGGTACATAAGACATCAAGGTGGCTGCTCACACTGACCATCTGGCTAACGCTATTGCTTTTGTTTCTAGCCCCAATGTGTGTGCTGTGCAGAAGGTCCTCGGCACCAACAAGAAGTACTTCACCAACTGCAAGCAGTGGTACCAGAGGAAAATCTGCGGCAAACCCACGTGAGTATCTGTGACGACAGGAGTACCAGCCACTGAGAGGAGCGCGCAGTACATTGTGCTGCCGTAGGTACCTCCAGGCTGTGCCAGCCTTCCTCAGAAAGGCCAGGATGCCTAAGGAGCCATGGAGATGCATGTGCAAACGTGTCAGAGAACTATGTGCTCAGGAGTGGCACTTTATGAAGCTGGCCGATTTGTTTTGCATTTTTAAGACTGCTGACAAGACCTTGGATATGTTTTTCAGGGCTGATTAAGATTGTAATAAGCATAAAATTGTGTGTGTGTGTGTGTTTCTCTTAATCTTTACTAAATGATATAAATATCCTATGGAGGTGCTATGAGTATGTGACTCTGGGAAAGAAAACCTGTGGGTGAACTTACCCTAAAGACCACCTTGCCCTGCCATGCTAAGCTGGATACCTTAAACAGACCCTGAGTGCCCAGAAGTATGCACATGATGAGACAGCATTGTCTAGCAGGCTCAGATGCCAACTCAGACCCTCAGCTCTGAATCTGCTATTTACCTGGGGAGGGAGAGTTTAGGACCCTCAATCACCTCATGTGTAAAATGGAAATAACTAAAGGCCTTGCCTTGTTACGATGATTGTTACGATTCTGTACTACCAGAAGAAATATGGTACCTGGCATATAGTAATTGCTCATTACACACCTGCTATTATTATTACCCAAAGTTTTAAAATCCAGACCCCACAGAAGGAAGCATGCCCACAGGTTGTGGACCAGTGGGCTTGTTGGTATCCCTGTCAGCATGAAGGGAGGCAGCCCCCGCCCCCACTGCCTAGCTGTCTTCTAGAAACAAGGTAGGCTACAGCTCTAGCAGAGTGCTGGGAAAAGCTAATCTGTTTTGGCACTGTCAACAGATCTCTAGCTGGCTCTCTCTCAGAGAGAGGTGAGCCTGCTGTGCAAGGCCTTCTGCGCCACTTGTGGGGTCTGACCTTCCTCTTGTCTGCATAATAGGTAGATTAAGAGACTCTAAGCCCCTACTCTGAACTTCTTCCACTGTTAGGGATTTTTACATTTATTGCTTGTGATGTTGCTTTCAAGCAGCCACTTCCTCCAAATTAATAACCAAATAAAGGAAGGGAAAATGCTCTTTCCTTAAAAATGTTCTTGGAAACCAGTATCCCAGGATGTGACTCTTATTATGTTAGGCAATTATCAATCCTCATCTGAATCAAGGGAAATTAGAAATCATGGCAGAACTGGAGAGAAACCAACCCTTCCCTGGGAGCCTGTGCAGGGCAGGTCTGCGGAGACTGCTTCCCTTCTTGATCAAGAGCCCAGCTTCAAATCTAAGAGTTGCACAAGATAGGACCCATTTTAATCAATCTGGAAGAAAGCATTGGACTCAGCAGTCATTTTTGCTGTTTTGTACAAAAAGAGATTATGAAAATTCTATACCATACAGGCTTCCATGCTGCCTAAATTTAAAGTGTAATAATACCTTTGGTGCTGATTGTTTCCATTATCTACTTGAAGAAGGAGTTAGTTAATTAATTGAACACAGAACCCCACATCATTACTTCTTGGAAGGTGACCAAAGTGCGAGTGCCAAACAAACAGCTCTTCTACATCTCAGAGCCCTGGATTTCAAAGAGCCCCACCATTTGGTTAGCTCTGATTTCTCCCAATATGGGACCTAGCTGTAATGTCAAAGTAACTACAGGGCGGTACCTGCCATGCTGCTTCAGGTGCCCCTGTGTTGAAGCTTTTGCCCAACAAAGTCACAGTAGCTCGATGACTTTCCTTAGCTGCTCCCGGGCTGACACTGTGGTGGACGATGACTCATGTTGGCTTATTGACTCTTGCATCTTTCTCTAAGTGTGTGCCAGCACAAGGCACCAGCCACGGAGCTGCATTGACAAAATGTTCCAGGGAGAGGAAGATGTGTATGGGAGTGTGGTAGGGAAGTGAGATTCAGAGTTGAGTCAGGCAAAGCCTGGTATCCAGGCCCTGCTATTGACCTTGAAAAACCAAAAGGAAAAGATAGTCTTCAACTCTTAACTGTGGCCATTGTTTGGGACAGTTTCAAAAGAGAGGAAATGAGGACAGAAAAGTGTGAATGGATAGAAAACTTCATGATTCAGGACAAGAGAGGCTCTTCCTGGAGCATCAGATGTGGTGTCAGGAGGTGGTGCTGAGTTGGAAGAGAACAAGAGAACTCAAAGGGAAAGAGGAAGAGGTTGAACTCATGTCTGCTGTGCCCCAGAGCTAAGAGTAGCTATGTGATACATTTGTATACCTGCGACAGAGACCCCTGAAGGGTTGCCATCTGACTACCACATGGTCAGAATGAACTGTTTTCTGTAGTTAGTAAAGAGGGGCAGGGAGAGACTGTGCAGGCTGGAGTCAGGGTCACCCTCTGGAGAGTAGGTCCCTAGAAGCATGTAGCTGAGTGAAGACAGGGCTGAAAAATGGGAACAGGGTGGCGCTTGGAGCAGGGAGGACTGTCTCAGCCGGGCTGGCATAGGCAGTGAGCATTTTCTCAGCAAAACTCTGGAGAAGAGGCTCTAGCAGATTTGTGTGTTGGGATAAAAGGAAGCAAAGCATCATGGGGAAGGGGACAACACAGGTCCTCAAGGGGCCCAAAACTGTAAGGAAAAATTTGAACTTGAAAGCAAAACAGGAGAAGCAACCACTAAGCTTCCTTGGGGTGAAGACAGAAACACAAGGACAGCCCTGGTGAGCCTGACCTGCGCCACTTGTCTGTTACCGTGAGACCCTCAAATCCACTTCTGGGAGGACAGGGGATTGGCCACAGTCAGCACAGTCCTTATCAGGTGAAGCGATGGAATTACAGTGGCTTTTCAGCATTCCCAAAGAAAGAATTTGAGATTGGCACAATGTGTTGAGTGGACGTCTAGGTCTTATTGTAGGGGAAGTAGTTACCAGGGAACCTTTATTTCAGGGTTAGAATGAATTTCTTACTTGAAAATTCACTTTAACCTTCATTTCAGATCCCAAAGAGCACCAGAGTGCTACAATGGCTAATCAAACAAAGGGATGGGGGAGGTAGATGGTACTGCACTGTGTGATTTCAGGACTTGGTTTGATTAGCAACCATAAAATGTTTTTATTTGGCAGCTTGAGCAAAGGTGCAGGAGATTGTGGCCAGGAAACCTGGCTGCCTCTCAACAGGCCTCTTTTGTGTGAGCCCTGGAGAAAGGATTCTGTTTAGCAGCCAGGTCAGAGGTGACATCATGGGAATGTCACAGTCATAGCAGGAGCTCAGTTATCATGAACATGGCACAGGAAGGATTGATGTAGAAGCTAGCAAGTTGGAAGAGTGTCACCGTCCATCCAAGTCTTGAAATTGTTTCATGAGCAATGCATTTCACAAGTGCAGGATATCTGCATACATATCTGCTAGAGCCTTGGAGCCAGATTGTGCTGGCAGGACACTACCATCTCTGTAGTGGCAAGTGCTGCTTTACCCAGAGGCAGAATAATAATGCTTCAGCAATGCATTAAAGCTTACAGATTTACCTGTTACTGAAGACCACTGGGACATGGTCAAGCTTTTCCACCTGTCAGGTCTGTTTCCTGGGAAGGGCACTCAGAGACATCTGACATGAAGCTGAAGAAGAGCCATCCTCCTCCTCCCTTGCTTGTGTCCCATAATCTTGAACCCAAGAGGAAAAGAAAGAGAACAGTGAAAGGCCATGTAGGCTGACTGTAGACCCATATCACACCTCCTTCCCTGTTTCATATTTACTGTGCAACTAGCTGGGACCCTATGGATACTCTGCTCCAAAGTAATAGAGACTGGATATGCAGCAAACACCAGAGATTCACCAAACACATCAATTGGCAGTATTTCCTGTAGACTCTAGACCATTCTTCAGACCAGAAGGCTGCTTAGCTGACATGGCAATTTGCTCTGCTGAGAATCTGGCATGCACTTATATGCTATATGGCATAAACACCTGTAGTAGGTAGAGGAATGACCCCCCTAAAGATACCTCCATCCTAATCTGCAGAACTACAAATATGTTCCCTTACATACAGAAAGGGACTTTTTGCAGATGTGATTAAGGATCTTGTGAGAAGGTGATTGTATTGGTTATGTGGTGAGTCCAGGGTAATCATAAGATCCTCTATTATAAGAGGGAGGCCATAGGGTAGAGTCAGAAAAGGAATGTGACAGTGAAAGCTGAAATTGGACCGATGGGGCCACAATCTAAGACATGCAGCAGCCTCTGGGAGCTGGAAAAGGCAAAGAATGAGTGAGTCCTACAGCCCCTGGTTGGAATGCAGTGTTCTATTTTAACCCCATGAGGCATATTCCTGACTCTGACTTATAGAACTATAATACAATAAATTTGTATTGTTTTAAACCATAAAATTTATAGTAATTTGTTACAGCAGACTATAGAAGAATGAATACAGGTCCTATCTTTTGAGTTCCACTAATGTATTGTATAAGATTTATCACAATCTCTGGTTTCATGGAGGACATGGTTTTAACTTAGCTTCCACTTTAAAGTTTCTATCTGAACTGTTACGCTTTCATTTGTTTGGATTTTTTAGAATAAGCTCAATAATTGAGCATTTAATAAACACCAAGCTTCTGTTTGTGCTGCTTGCACGTAAGCCCACACACATGTCATGTAGTTACTCTGTGAACTGAGGGGAGTATTAGCCCGCTTGAGATGGGAGAACTGAAACTCAGCAAGCCTGGGCATCCTGCCCAAACTTATCCACTGCACATGGGAGAAGTCTGTCTCCTCTACTGTGCCACCCCAGGAAGAATCACGACTAGTGGCCAGTGTCAGTGACACAGGAGAGGCCCAAGTGAGAGGGTCTCTCTGTGGCCCCGAAACCTCTGGCTGTGAGTCCCAGAGACAGGGCCGCCTTGGGATCAGGGAAGCCCTGTGACCTCTGACCTGCCTGGCACCAAATTTATCTCAGTTGCTTATTCCCAGTGTGATGGTTGTGAAGATCCTCTGTAGCAAGAGGGATCCTCAAAACTTCATTCCAGTATGGGAACCAATGGGGACTCAGTTAACATCCTAGAGTCCCCTGAAATACCCTAAAATACCACATGTAACATTTGCCATCATTATCTGAGGCCTCCATCTTCATCAGCACCCGGGCTGGCTTGTGCTCAGTGGCATTGGCACAGGCCTTTACTGGCAGTCATCTAAGTGTGCCCTGATTTTCTATCTGAGACCTCAAGAATCAGCTCACCCACCTTCCCAAGGCCAGGAGTGAGAGGAAAAAAAAAAAAAAAGAGCCACACCAGGCAGGCAATCCACGGGGTCTGCTCAGTGTCTAGATGCCGTGGGTCTGTGTTTGCTCTGTGACTTCTCTTGGAAACCACGACACACTGAATGGTTTACCTTCTGTCACAGGAGACAGGCGGTCAAGCTCCACTCCTTGCTCCATCTCCTCCCAAAGTCGAGGTAACTCCTGAGCGTTTACAGCCAGGGGAGTTACCTGTGAAGTACAGCTGGAAAGCAACTGTGTTAACTTTACATCAACTTTGTGGAAAACCACATTGGAGAGGGAATGAACAGTTGCTTTTCTCTCTGCAGTCCCAAGGGGAATGGAGGACAGCTTCTCACACATCCCTACTGACACTCTCCTTTTGCCTGCCCCTCCTTTAATTTGAATGCCCTTCTAAGTCAGGCATTTTTTCCTCTTATTTTCTCCCCAAATTATTCTTCTGTACTCAGAAGCTAGAACAGGATATTTAGTAGCTCGCTGCCCTAGAAAGGATGCTTTTCTGACCTGAGGTTTTTCTTTATTTGACTCTGGCCAAGTTGAAGCTAGGAGCATTTAATTAGAGCAGCTTTGGCTGATCAGATGAGATCTAGAGACCAATAGATTGATCCTTTGCATTCAGGAGCACCTAGCAACTGGGGAGCGTGGACAGAGGCTCCTCGTGGCTTCTGAACTTTCTGCACTTATCCTAGTTGGCATCAAACCCCAGCCTTATGCTCAAGCCCCAGCCCATCTCCCCCAGACTTCTGTGTTCTCCCCAGAAACAGAGCCTAGGCAGAGTGCAGCCCTGGGGCCTGGGAGGTAGGGCAGTCTGCAGTGGAAGATCATCTCAATGAACTCTCTTCTCAGTCTACAACCTCTAGCTGCCCTCTGCTTCTGTGGGGCCAGGCAGGCTGGTCCTGAGAAGGGATAGTATTGTTGGAACAGCCGGAAGCAGGGAACCCACCAGCTGTGGAGCCATCGCAAGCCATAAGGGTGGTATGCTCAGGTGAAGTCGCCCTCCTGTGCAGCAGGAGGGCAGAGAGGAAGAGGATGAAGAGAAAGCTTCCAGGAGAGATCTGCAGTCAGCAGATAAATCCTTTGGCTGGGGAGGCCTTGAAGTCCCAGAGGCTGACCCTCTTCCATGGGGAGCATGCTGCACAAGCCTTCCATGTGTGACCCACTGGACTCGGCCTAGCTACAGCGAGACCTAAGTATAGAGAGCCCACCTGGGGAGGCACAGAGTGCTGAGCAGAGCTAGCCTGGACCATGCTAGGGATGACATAGGTCAAATAGTCTGCTTTCCTCAGATGTGTACATAGTCAAAAGCAGCAACAACAAAAATATGGATTTGGTGAAGTATGAGAAGGGTCTTAGGGCTGCCTCTAACCACCTGGGATCTTCAGATTCAGGAAGTTGGCTTTTTTTGGTCCTCCCCAACATCCTGGTGAGGCCACTGAACTATTCAGCTCTCCTGTGGATTTTGGAATGGAACTCAGATGCCAACATTTTGGAAATCAGATCTTTGGCTGATTGGCTGGGAGTTCCAAGGCATGGAGCATGCTGCACCTCTGTGTGTAGGGGACCCCAGAGATGAGGATTTTGTAGATAAGACTTTTTCCAATGTGCTACTCCATCTCTGGAATTTCACACAGCCACTTTGGGAAAGAAATTAAGCACATAATGGTGAGGGGAGGGGCTTGCCTAATCCCACCTCCTTAGTTCCAGCCACAAAACCCTAGTATTTAGCAAAGAAAGCCTGGAGTCTCACACAGAGATGTCCCAGGTGGTATGCACTCAAGGATTGGCACTCTTCCTGGACTTAGCTGGAGGAAATTGGCACATGCCATCTCACTCTGTGAGAGAGTGCCTCTCTATCCCAAGGTATCAGCCCTCTGACTAGAACTGTGAATGTGAGGTTGGGAGAAATTTAGAAATCACCTACTTTAACTTTACCCCATTTTATAGATCAAGAAACTAAGACCAGATATAGCCATGGATTTTCAAAGTCACCTTGCTAGTTACCAGTGGATCACAAGCCAAGTCTCCTGATTCTGCAACTGTTCCTCTTACACCATTTTTTTACAAGTTGTATACCAGCCACTTCTTAAGTTGCAAAAAAGGACTTTAGTTTCTGAAGGTAAAATTGTGGCTGGGCCAAGATCAGTCCTGTTTAACTGTTACAAGCAGAGGTGCAAGGCTAAAAAGGAACTTGTGGGAGGAAGGTGGGAGAAAGCAGAGAGGAAGAAGCAGGAGGCAGAAAGAGCAAACAGATAGGAATGTGTAATTCGTCACTCCTCAGTCCTTTCTGGGGAGCCCTTTTCTACCCTTGTGACACACACAGCTTGCGTTGATTCCAGCTGCATTCATGGGCACAAGATCCTGCATGCACCCTGAAACCACCCTCTGCACCCCGCAGCTGGATTTCTTCTCATTCTGCCTACCTGTCTTACAGTGATGCCATCAAACATCACATGTGAATAAGTCTGGTAACACTCACTTCAGTTCCCGTCTGGCTGCTCATTCATCTCAAAGGGTGTGTCCATGTGTAAGAAATAAGGGAAGCCGGAACATGGCGCTTTGTGCTTGCTTGAGGACTTCAGCTGAATGTGGACACTGGGCTTTAAAGCAAGTCTTCTCTGGGAACAGACCTCCTTTCCTTAAAACATTATTTAAAATTCCCAGTCTTTTGTGCTTTCCCAGAATCTCAGGTTGGCTGAAGCTATGTTATTCAGACCTGCAAATGGTGGTCAATGTCCCATAAAGGACTAAGCTGAGTAAGGAGAAGAGAAAGTTTTGTTTTCCTAAACACATGTTTTCATAGGTCAAAACTGTGCACAGCCGGGCTGGCGTTCCTCTGCATGCAGACCCTTCGGGCAACTGGCGATATCGGTACCTCCTGGAAGACAGTGGGGTGAAGGATGAGGGTGTTTGGGGTACTTCAGTTTGTAATCTTCTGTATATTTTCTGTTTGAGACCACAACGTATCTTTATTGATTCAGAATTTTTAATTTAAACAGAAAAACATCTCTATAAGAGCTTTGTTTTTATCTTAAAGTTCGATTGTGAAGACTGAGAAAAACATGATGATCGCATATATCCCGCCCTTTTTAGTTATAGAACTGGAGAAGCAGAAACACGCAAGAGATTTAATCCAATGAGTTCTCCACCACCTCCCCTTCTGCCTCATTCAGAGATGCATTTTAGCAATAAGGAAACTGAGACCAAGAGAGGAGAAGGGACTGGCTGGGCATAGGGCCCACTTAGAGTTAGCACTGGTACAAGTCTGCTACTCCTTCCTGCTACCTTCCCAGCTCACTAACACCAGGTTTCTCTGGCATTGTGCTTGAGATAAATCCTTGGTAAAGCTGTGTGTTCTAACCACACTATGAAATAAGCTACCACAATCCAGTTCTCTGGCTGGTTTTCTGTAGGTATTGGCAGCCATCAGGATCATTCTACAGGGCCAAGGTGAAGTGAGCAGCTCTTTGACAATGAAATGCACAATTATATCATTAGTGACTTTTTAGGGGGAAGGTGTTGCATTTTGTCCTTTCTCTTCCTTGGCTACTGAGGCGATTGTGCCGGGGGAGGGCCTAAAAGCACGTGAGGAGTGAAACCCTGCCTAACACACGTGTGCATCTTGTTACAGGGTCATCAGCTACGAGTGCTGTCCAGGATATGAAAAGGTCCCAGGAGAGAAGGGCTGCCCAGCAGGTGAATAATCCAGGCGGGGCCTGGGGGTGTGGCTGGAGGCTGAAGTAGGAGGGGCAGGGGGACCAGCATAAAAGGCAGAGGAGTCTTGGAAGGGGCCTGTGGGATGAGGCATGCTGGCATTCCCCTGTGTGCTCACTGGCCTCTATGCCCCATTTCAAAGGTAGAGAATGGATTCCCTGAGAAGTCATGGGTTCCCTGAAATGCTCCTCCAGATCCCTCAACAGCTGGTAGAGCAAACTCCAGTTCTAACCCGACTCTAGTAGAGGCCTCTCCTAAGTCCATGCAGGCTCCTAGCAGTGATTCCAAACACATCCAGTGGGGTTGGTCTGATGGCTCATTGGTTTCCATCAGCCCTGCTAGAGGTCAGATAGGATAAGTTGGTCTCTGGCTGGGCAGGGAATCCCAAGCCATCACAATTCACTGTGTATCTAAACATGGCCTATTGGAGTGACAGAGAGGAGAACCACAGGCTGAGTGGCTCACCTAGCACCAACCAAGAGTGCCATGAATGGCCACTTTGGGTCAAAAACAGCATGACACCTGTGAATCTTTGCAGAGTCTTTGCTTAAGTGTCATATATCACCAGTGACTGTGCAGCAGGGTTTGTGTTTTGTTTTAACTTTGCAACATAACCTTCTTTTAAATTAAGAAGATGAGATTGAAACTTGCGGGAGGTGACAGCTGAGTTGGTATTGAAATCACAAGGAGGCTGACGTTGGCATGGGTGGGGTCGTAGTATTACTGACCTTAGTGGAAGGACAAGTAAGGTAAAGGGAAAGAGAAAAGGAGTTTGGCTTTAAAAGGCAGCTCAGCCTCTGGACCCTGGATTCAGAACTCTTAAAATGAACATTGGGTACACTCTCCAAGAAGGCTTTTCTCTACTTCAGGCCACTTTGTAGAAATAACATTTTATTACCTGCAAATGCAGAAAGTACCTCAAAGATTTATAGTTGTTTCATTCTAGTAGAGACCATTAGGGAACTAGTTTTAATAACTAGATAATCTCTAACACTCATTTAAAATTAGGATATCTATTTCTGGATGTATATTCCTGCCCTTATTATATAAATGTCTAAGAATAAAAGCTTCACTCTCCTGTGTTTAAAATAATTAGAAATTACCAATTAGCTATGTTCACATAGACAGACAGTGGACTTACTGAGTCATTTTAAGAAACATTCAGCAAGCTTTGAGCTCGCCGGGCATTGCCTGGGCTTTTTGCCCACTTTCTTACCTCCTCCATCACCTAGTACCTCTCTGGCAGAGAAGGAAGAGTAGGTGTTTAGGTTGGGGTGGCCCCCAGAGTTTATGCCTGTTTTGTCTTCTGTTCCTGCAGCGCTTCCACTTTCAAACCTTTATGAGACCCTGGGAGTTGTTGGATCCACCACCACACAGCTGTACACAGACCGCACAGAGAAGCTGAGGCCTGAGATGGAAGGCCCTGGCAGCTTCACCATCTTTGCCCCTAGCAATGAGGCCTGGGCTTCCCTGCCAGCGGTGAGACAATTTCCTTCTGCCCCGAAGGGCTCTTCCAGGGACTCACCCCAGTCTCCGAGGCTTGGGCACATGTGAAGAATGGGATGCTGCAGCACTTGTTTCAGAAAGTTTTTCCCTTAACCCCCCAGAGAGTAGACTGGGTCTCTTCCTGTCCGTCCCATCTGAGGCAGACAAGCCTTGGCACTCGTGAGGAGGAGTCCTTAGCAGACGGGAGACCTGTGTTCAGTTTGGGCTTGGAAAGCATGCTTCCCAGGGGAGCAGGGGCCCATCCCTTGAATGTGAGATCTAAAGTCGCGTAACTATCACACTGTCCTTTCTTCTAGGAAGTGCTGGATTCCCTAGTGAGCAATGTCAACATTGAGCTGCTCAATGCCCTTCGCTACCACATGGTGGACAGGCGGGTCCTGACTGAAGAACTGAAGCATGGCATGGCCCTCACCTCTATGTACCAGAATTCCAACATCCAGATCCACCACTATCCCAATGGGGTAGGTGCATACCCAATCACACGGCACTGTTCTGTGCCATAATGAGCCCAAGGCTGCCCCATAGATGAGACTACTTTCTGGGGTTCTGTCCTACAATAGGGGAACCCATTGGTACCCTCTGCACCTGACCTCCATGGGTGCTCCTATTCCACACCAGGTGGAACTGCATTCTGCTGCTATATATGGAGACCCTGTCTACCCACCCTGAGGCTCCCAGGTTTGCTCTTCATTGTGTTAGCCACTCACCCTTGATTCTTCTTTGGGCAGATTGTGACTGTCAACTGTGCTCGGCTGCTGAAAGCTGACCACCATGCAACCAATGGTGTGGTGCATCTCATCGATAAGGTCATCTCCACCATCACCAACAACATTCAGCAGATCATAGAGATTGAGGACACCTTTGAGACACTTCGGGTGAGAGGCTGCCCCACTGACGCAGAGCAAGCCAAGAGAGGGGCTGGTGGGATCTCTTTTGCTGGAGGAGCAGAGGATGTCTGAATGTCTCATGGGTGGAGGGGACTAGGGAAAGCCCACTAGTTAGATGTTTAGCTTCACCTACTCTGTGAAATACCTCCTGTCTGTTCTCTCTTTTATAAAGCTGTCCTTTGCTTGCCTCCCCTGGAAAGGTCTGTGTGGCAGCAGCAAAAAGGGGTCCTCTGAGCCCTCAGATGCCTGGCCTCTCACTGTGGGTTGTGTAGGTAGGAGGACCCATCCTCCTGATTCTGGCTCCTCTATAGGAGGCACTGGAATAAATGGCTTGTTGGGCTATATAATGCTTCTGGACCACACATCCCTACGCTGGGTGCCTGCTCCAACCATATCCATTTCCAAGGACCCCAGATCTAGCAGAGAGGCCACCCATGTGAACACAGGAGCCCACGTTCTACTTATAGGTTGGCTTGTCACTGCTTTGGGGCCATAAGAACACTTCCTTCCCCCGTGCCCAGCAGAAATCTGTCTTACCACTGGAGGGGCAAACGGGCGTTCCTTTTGGCAGCATCAGCTCAGGAGGAAGTGAGTGCAGGCTGCCTTGTCAGGGTTTTTCCCCTGGGTCAAGGAGAACTTTCTAACCACAAAGGATACAAGTGGGAGTGGAGATCTCCCTGGAGATCTCCAACACAGAGAGATAAACACACGCAAGCCAGATGGGCCTCAGCAAGTGGGGACAGCTGTTAGCTGGCCATAGAGAGCTCGGGGAGCCTGGTTCCCAAGTTCTTGTCCCCTGCCTTTCTTCTGGGCCACTCAAGGCACAAGGATATTCAAGGGAAGGATAATGCCTCAAAATTGTTGCCATATATTTTGATTAATAGAACTTGGTCCTTTTGACTAATCTCTTGCTCTTTAGGTTGGACAAATAATCCTCCTTCTTCCCCTTGGACTCCCCTCCCATGCCCACCTTTCCTTCTTTCTAACACATGCTTACTAAGCACCTGCTACCTCTCAATTATTGTTCCATGCTGGAGATCACATAAATCACATAAATTCCAACAGCTATGGAATTATGGTTGCTAGATGGTGGCAAGCTGAGAAAGTTTCTCTACCAGAAAGACTCTTTTTGCCTGGAGGCCTGGGAGTGGAGACAGATGCCCAATGGGCATCCCAGAGAACCTGTGTTTCAGTTAAGACCTGAAGAAGGAATAGGAGTCAAAAAAGTAGAGAAAGAGGGAAGGGCAGAGAGGACTACAGAGCAAAGACCTGCAGGGAAGAGAGAAGCACTTGAAAGGTGGCCAGTTTGACTCGTGCACAGACCAGGCCAGGTCACATGGAGGCCATGGTGAGGGGGAGCTTCAGCTCAGCTTCTCTTTTTGTCTTGGGCCTTGCATCCCCAGGGGAGGACATGCAAGGATGTGTGTGCATCTTCCTAGTCAGAACCCAGAGCCCTCAGAGAGCACTTTATCCTCCTTCCTTCTCACAGGCTGCTGTAGCTGCATCAGGGCTCAACACCCTGCTTGAGAGCGATGGCCAGTTCACGCTCTTGGCACCAACCAATGAGGCCTTTGAGAAGATCCCTGCTGAGACTCTGAACCGAATCCTGGGTGATCCAGAGGCCCTGAGAGGTAAGGACACTCAGTTCCTGGTGCTGCCTCATTGGGTCAGCCAGGTCGTGCCCAAGATATACTTTTGTCCAAGATGAGCACATTACCTGCCCTGGGGTGACTCTCAGGAAGTCCACCACAGCCTAGCTTGGGACCATCCAGTTCCATGACTCCCATCCAGCCAGAGATCTGCAGAATCTAGAGCACAGCCCCACCCTGGCTCTAAGGGACAAGCCTGGACACTTGAAGCCTTTGTACAGGATTGAGGAGGGAGGCAGAGTTGGAAGTCCATAGCTGAGGATCAGCAGACATGGAAGAGATAAAGGCTTAATGATGAAGGCCAGAGCAAGGCTGTCAGGTGGAAGTACAGGAGGTGTGTGTATGTGTGTTGGGGGGTCATGGTGTCCCTAAGGTGGAATCATTGTGCTCATTCTTTAAAGCTTCCTATGTCTGGCTAGAAGGCTCATGGGAAAGTCAGAATTGTGGTAGAAACCAGCAATAGTAAGCTCTTAACTCTCCACTGCTGGCTCCATCCCCAGTCCCACATGGGTTGCTGAGTTAGGTGGGGCATGACGATTGATGAAGGGAGGAAAGGAATAAACATGGAAGGGAGGTTGGGGGATTCTGCCTTCCCCTCACCTGGTCCATTCAATTCCAGGAGCTCACAAGAGCTATAAGTGCCAAGCTGCTTGATGAGCCTTGACTCCCCTAGAAAAGAGAGTAGGTCCAAAGTCCCCTGTGTGCCCCACCATGCTATTCCTCCCAAATATAATCCAGAGATGACTTCATTTCTCTTGAATATATTTAACCATACCTTTGCCATCAACTATATAAACTGCCTACAGCACTCAGACAGCCTATAAATTTAGAATGTTCTCCTTCTGGCTAGCCAGAGATGAGAATGGGCACGTTTCTGAAAGCACAGATGGGAGCTGTTCTGTTTCCAGATGGTTTGGGTGCTTCTAGATGCCTGTATTATGCTGGGAACTGGGGCCCCAAAAGTGAATGCAGCCAGTTTGTGTCTTCAAGAAGTTAGTCTAGTAGGATGTCAGGCTTCAAAGTGGATGTTGGGGTCTGAACTGGGCAGGTAATGTGCTCATGTTGGCAATGACAGAGATGGTCAACACAAAGAAACTCAACACACTGGGAACAAGGGTGGGGCCTATGTAACCTCAGGGATCTCAAAGGCTGCCTGGAGGAGATGGGATTTAGATACATCTCAGTTTAGTTTGTGTCCCACTGAGAACTATGCTCCCCATTGTGTTCGTCAGCCTCCCTTTACCATAACAAATACTTGAGATGCCCAACTCAGAAGGGTAAATTACCCTTTGGTTCACAGTTTTGGAGGGTTCAGTTCATGGTTGGTTGGCCCCATTGCTTTTGTCTCTGTGGCATTGAGGCTACTCAGCTGGTGTTGAGGAAATAAAAGAGAAAGAAACAGACAGAGTCTTCCAGTCCTCTTTGAAACCTTGCCCCCAATGACCTCCTGCTAGATCCTGCCTCTTATTGATTCCACAACCTCCAAATAGTGTCACCCTGCAGAACAAAGCCTTTAACACATGGGCCTGTGAGGGACACATTGTAGCTCCCATTAAAACAGCTTTTTTTTTTTACAGAGCATATTTTTATCTTCACAGATATTTTTATCTTCACCCCTTATTATAAAGTGGGAGCACCCTTAATTTATGCCTTTGTGGATCTGCTTTTTCTGTTAAGTAACTGGTTTATGCAAAGCAAGGACCCTCTCTCTCTCTGCTGTAGCTGTGGACTTGAAGGAAAAGGTTTAACCACCAACACTCTCCTGCTGTTACAAGTGGGCTGGAAGATAAGACAAAAAGCAGCCCCAGGCTGCTTACTCCCTGAGTGGCCCTGGCAGATCACCCATACTAGGCCTTCAGTTTCCTTCTCTGAGAAACGAGATTCCCCGAAGTCCTCACTGCCATAGGGTCTTTCCATCTGTTATCTTCCCCTCTGGCTGAATCAGGTCAGAGCCAGTTTCTGCAGCCCAAGGCCTCTTCGGGGCCTCAGAACTTCCTCCTGTCTGTGACAGCACAGTTTGGGTTCTCACACTCAGCCACAGATTGAAACTCACCTCTGTGGTGAGAATGCAAGACAAAGGACCTTGGTGGCCTTGGAGAACAGTAGCCAGGAAACTGCTCAGCCTGGGATGGAGACACATCCTTCTCAACTGTCCTCGTAGCTTCCTCCATACAGAGGTCATGATGAACATGCCAGTAAGAGCCATGACAGAATCAGAAGCCTTTTCAGGGACCTTAGCCCCTGCCCTTTCCTAAAGTAACACCTGGATGAGCAGTTGAATTCATTATTTACAGGTGAGACAAATGGGCTAGCAAAGGCCATGTCTCACTGATCACCATTCCCAGCCTCTAAGATAAATCCTGGTAGTTTGGGTAAATGAACAAAAACTGGACAAATAAAATGTACAAATAATTCACAACTTTCCTTTTCTGCAGTTTCCACTTTTCCTACCCTATTTTACATTTTTTATAAAGATCAGTAGATTAAAAACCCTATAGTAGGCTCCTTTCCCCATTAAGTTCAGGCCTTAATAAGAGAATTCCCCCTGAAGTTAAGTACTCATAAGCTAGTAGCTAACATTCCGTGACCATTTACTCTGCCACCAGGCAGTGTGCTGAGTATTTAACTGCAGAGGAGACCCATGCTGTTCTCATCTCCAATTTACTGATACAGAGATGACACTTGAGGGCATTAAATGGCTTGCTTAAAGTTCCACAGTTGGCCAATGGTCATGGGATTCACACTCAAGCAGCCAGATTGGAGTCTAGCCAGTTTTAGGGGGTGACAGGTAGGAGAGAAAAAGGCCCCAGTTCTGCTCCAGCCAGTCTGAAGGTACTTACATGATAGAAGATGGTCTTCAAGCTGGGGCAGCCTGCAGGCTGACTGCTCGGGTCTTTGACTTTACCTGCGTCCTCTGCTGCCCCCAGATCTGCTGAACAACCACATCCTGAAGTCAGCCATGTGTGCCGAGGCTATCGTCGCAGGGCTGTCCATGGAGACGCTGGAGGGCACCACTCTGGAGGTGGGCTGCAGTGGGGACCTGCTTACCATCAATGGAAAGGCCATCATCTCCAACAAGGACATCTTGGCTACAAATGGTGTGATCCACTTCATCGATGAGTTGCTTATCCCAGATTCAGGTACACCAGCCTCCGGGTACCTTGGTCCTGTCTAGCTTGCCATTCCTAGTGACAGGGCAGTAGAGATTCAGGTACCTTTTGAGCCACTTCCCTGCTTGGACTCAGCTCACAGCTGAGTTAAACACTGTAAACTGGTAGATTATAGCCAGATTGTGAAGAGTCTTGAGTGTTAGGCACAGGAATGTAGACACTGTCTTGGAGGCAATGGGGACCATTAAAGGTACTTAGGAAGAGAGAGACACAATCCCAGAGGCCTTTCAGATAAATCTGCCTGCTATAGTTCGGTGCAGAGGGCTATTAGCTGACTTCAGAGCACATGCTTTGCACCCAAGCCATCCCCGGGCACTGACTCAGGGTGGATGACTGAGCAGACTTTGGCACATGTCTGTTAAGGCCACGAGTGAAGGAATCTCACAGGGAGAGACAGACTCTATGTGAGTGGTTATGGTCTGATGCACTCTTTAGAAGCCACCATGGCCTCCTCCCCACTGCATTAGGCAGCCCTTGATCAATCTGTCTCGAAGCCTGGGACAGCTGCCATCTTCTGCCAAACCACAGCTCACCCCATTCCCCTATTTGTTAGGTTTTCTGATGACAAACCCATGAGGCCCTGCCATGTTCGGAGGGCTGTTGACTTGCAAGATGACATTCCAGCTGATGAGTGGCCCAATCTGGGGTGAATGAATGATAAGCACAAACAACACTGTTAACTTTTGAACCCCCTTTCTCCTTCCTGTAGCCAAAACACTGTTTGAGTTGGCTGCAGAGTCTGACGTTTCCACAGTCACTGACCTCCTCAAACAAGCTGGCCTCAGCACGTATCTTTCCGGAAACGAACAGCTGACCCTTTTGGCCCCCCTGAATTCTGTGTTCAAAGGTAACATGGGAAAAGTACCCCTGTCTGTCTCTTGGAGCAGCGACCCTACCCTTCAACTCTGTGACACTCTCCTGATATACAGCAACCATGGAACCTTAGACCTTCTACCCAGCTCAATCCAAAGCAGATGAGACTCCAGCAGAAAATTTAGCCTTACTGTTGTTTCATTTGGCAGAACTGAGAATGCATTTGGGGATCTATGCCTCAGAACTCAAGGCTTTGTACCTGCCAGGAGAGTAGGCCATCTCCTAGTGTTTTGATTTGCAGTGCCAACACCAATGTATAGGCAGGAGGTCAGCATGAGGGTTTGGCTGAGCTGCAGCCATACAGAAGACAGGAAGGAGGGCAGACACTGTCCCTTCTCTCTTTGAGAAAAATGCCAACATCCCCCAATAATCTGCACTGGTTTTTTTCCAAAGAAGATGCCAGATGATAAGGAATATTTGCAACCTGCTTGATTTCTCAATCTCCATTTCTATATTCAAGGAGGGATGGGTTTTGCATTGTCTGTCTTGCCATTCTATTCATCCCAGGAGCCTGTCTCACTGGACCTAACCATACCTCCTTTCACAGACGGAGCTCCTCCCATTGATGCTCAAATGAAGAATTTGCTTCTAAACCACATAGTTAAAGATCAGGTGGCCTCCAAGAATTTGTACCACGGACAGACCCTGGACACACTCGGTGGCAAAAAACTCAGAGTGTTTGTTTATCGTAATGTAAGTTCTGGATCCCAAATCCTGCTTCTTTCTTTGGCTTACCTCTAAGAAATGGGAGTTAGAGTAGTGTAAAGAAAAAAAATCCTTAATAAGCAGGAGTTTGCCTCAGAACTGGTTTCTAATAAGGAAGTAATTTCTGGGAAGTTTATACAATGTTAAGTGAGATTGTTCAGGAAGATTAGAATCTCCTTCTCTGGAGACCTTGGAGAATACACCACACACTTGTCTGGCCCGGACTGCTAAACAGGAAGCCACTAGGAACTCAGAGGGCTGAACACACAGGAGAGGGATAGAGGTTTTGAATCCTCCTGAGCCTACACAGAAAGAAACCTCTGTGTGCAGACAATGCAAGCACAGCTTAGCTCAAAATGTTCCCCTTTTTATCAAAATGAGATAGCAAATGAGAACCATAATTCCACATTGCTCCTGGTCTGGGGCCAATCAGCACCATTTGGTTAAAGATGGTTATTGTGTATCAAATAAGTTAATCAATGACCTCCATCTATTTATTTGATTGTCAGTGGGCCTTATATGCCCTGATATGCTCATTATGGGACCTCTGTGTAACTTAATTGGGGTTCCTAAGGTCATTCTTTCCTTGAGGAAGAACATTTTGCGTTGTTTTCTCGCCTGAAAAGTATATATCCTGTTATCCCAATCTCTGTGACCCATTTAACATATATTCACTGACCCTTGTGGTGTTTGTTTCCATCCTCATTAGCCCCAGGACATACTGAGAAGCCCCCTTGGGAGAATAATGGTCCCCTTCTCTGTGCTCCTCCCCTGCAGAGCCTGTGCATTGAGAATAGCTGCATCGCTGCCCACGACAAGAGGGGACGGTACGGGGCCCTGTTCACCATGGACCGGATGCTTATGCCACCCACGGGGACGGTCATGGATGTCCTAAAGGGGGACAATCGTTTTAGGTAACCAGTCTCTTCCCAGATGGGACTTCTGCC
This sequence comes from Hydrochoerus hydrochaeris, assembly GCA_004027455.1. Taxonomy (NCBI): domain Eukaryota; kingdom Metazoa; phylum Chordata; class Mammalia; order Rodentia; family Hydrochaeridae; genus Hydrochoerus; species Hydrochoerus hydrochaeris. Next base: position 554,953 of record PVLA01000220.1, read on the forward strand.
AAGCGGTCATACTGGGCAGGGTGGTGGACCTCAGCTTTTTGTCAGGCTCCCGACTTCCCCAGAGACTTGCTTGACACGAGAGATGCCCTAGTGAGACTGTCCAGGCTCGGGGTGGGTAAGGATGTGGGTCACCTTGAAATCTTAAGTGGAGAAGAAGCATGACTGTGGGAATATCATCCTCAGATCCATGGTAAGGGGGATACAGTTTTGTTATAAAAGCTCAAGAAAAACATCACTTGCTTATTGTTAAGGCCCCAGCGAACGAGAACACGTGGCATTGAGGGTGCAACCAGTCTCTCACCTTCCGTGCAGAATCTATCAACTGGCAGTTGAAGTCCCCGAGTTAGTTTGCTTTTCTACTCTGTTCTCTATTTCTGGCTTGTTCACCACTGAGTGCTGTCATTTTGAGTGTTGACCTCACTGATTTTAGCCACCTGCACAAGGACCTGGGACACCATACCCCCGCTGCTGTCCCTAGAATCAGATAATCAGGGCCCAGCTGGCTCAGCCATCTCAAAGTCTGCCATGCCTCTTGCCTTTTTCCTCCCTTCTTCCCTCTCTGGGCTCTGACTTCTGTCCATTTAATGGATCATAGCGTTTATGCTAGGTGAAGGGAAGATGCAAACTAGAATCATTCCCTCTGCATAGTATGGTACAAAAATCAGTAAGGGGTGTGCACTGCCATGCTCTGGGCACTCCTGCTCTCCGTGTTAAGGTATGTGAGAAACTGTGCCCCTCTCACTTTCTCACAGGTAAGTGACATCTTCTATGTGTATCTCCCTAGCATGCTGGTAGCTGCTATCCAGTCTGCGGGGCTGACCGAGACCCTTAACCGGGAAGGAGTCTACACAGTCTTTGCTCCCACAAACGAAGCCTTCCAAGCCATGCCACCAGAAGAACTGGACAAACTCTTGGGTAAAGAACAACTTAAGTACATGTTTCCACTTTTCTAAAGTCACAGTCCATCAAGAAACACCTGACACCTTGCAAAGGGGTTGATTCAAGAGATTTAATAATGAGACAACTTGAAGAAGTGTGGGTAGGATTAAGGGAGTCATCGAAGGGTCATAACAAGGTGGCATTTGTGGGAAACCTTTACCACTCTGAGGCCTGGGTGTAGGGGTGAAAGAAGGAGTCAGGGAGAGTTTGAGCCTTAGACAAAGGGCACAAACGACAGCAGGGCCATTTGTAGCCACTGACAGGACCATGACACAAGAGGCCACTGAGTTCCCCAGCACCCTTCTCCTACTGTGCTACTTTTCTCATCAAAGGCAAATATCCAATATCTGAAAATTAAAGGAGGGGAGGTTTATTTTGGCTCATAGTTTGTGGAGATTCAGTCCATAGTCAGCTGGTTCCAAAGCAGGGCAGCATGGCAGAGGGGCATGGCAGAGCAGACAACACTCATGGTATGCAGCGAGAAAACAGACAGAGCTAAACCTAGGAGGGCTGGAGATAAATACAGCTTTCTATACCCCCAGCAACCTGTCTCTTCTGATGAGATCCTACCTCCTCCTAACAGAAAATCAGCTGTAAGCCCCCATAACACATTCATCTTCCAAAAGCCCTACCTACAGGTGCATGAAGCTTTGGGAGACATTTTAAGTATAAACCATAATACCTCCCACAGACCTGTTGCTTTCTGGGCTTTCTGGTAATTCTTTAAACTGTTTGAGGCCAGGGTTATGCAGTTCATTGAGGTCAACTGCAGGAGGCATGAGGAAGACCAGGCCACCACTGCAAGATTTGAATGAAGGTGACAACCAGCAGTCAGGTCAGGAAAGTGTGTTTTTCACTGATAACCTGTAAGAAGACTAATGAAGCCATTTACCTATATTAAATGTTCCTCAGGATAAAACCCTTCCCATCAAGTTAGTAATAGTCCTGAGACATTTAGATGAGAAAGTTTAGGAGGCAAGCTGGCAGTTACAAGCTTGGGCTCCTGGATTACCTGAAAATGCATTCAAATTCTGGCTCTGGTGCTCACCAGTTCAGTGACCTGTGGCAAACTGATTAACCTGTAGACCTCAGCTTTCTCCTTAGAAAAAGGAGGATGACAAGAGTCCTTGTGTTGTGAGGACAGTGCACTCAGTGCTAGCCACATGTCCTCAAGCAATAGTATGGTGACAGTGAGGGGGATGGGGTTCAGTGTTTAGCTCTAATGAACGTCTGTAAGACGCTTCCACTGTCGCAGCAAGGTAAGCGTGAGGAGGAAGAAGAGGACGAGGAAGGACCTTGGCCAGCCATCCAGGTGCACATTGTTTATGCCTGTGGGACACTAAAAGGCTCAGGTCACACTTGACTCTGAGCTAAATTCGTATTCTGTTTAATTTTCTTTATTGCTAAATGAATGCCTACATCTGTAAGGCTCATGGCTGTTTTGAGAAGAGGGGAAAAGTTCACTCTGAACATAAACTTTCCATCCTCTCTGAGTCTGGCAAGAGTGGAATGCTGGCCAGGTGGCCTGAGCCTGCCCTACTTCCTTCTCATTTTCAGCTGCGTGAGAGACAGGCAGGGGCACAGGGAAAGTTTCCCAGAAGTATCCCCAGGCCTGTGGGCAGGTTAGCCATGCACCTTGGTCCAGGTAACCTGAAAAGGAGGGGACCCCTGCATTCAGGTCCTGACTGATTCAGTTCCTGCAGGCAGTATTTTTGTGGGAGGGGAACTCTTGCCAGCCCCAATTGTGGATGCCTGCAAAGCAGTTGGTTCCAGTAGCTCCATCCCCTGGAACTGCTGTGGGTGTATCAATAACCAATTGAACACTTCTCAGTGCTTCAGAACTTCTTCTGCAATCAGTTTCAGGGTGCTAGAAATAGCCCCCTATAAATCCAGTAAATCAGCTGTTGGCTGGCAACAGGAGTATCGAGGTGAGAAAGCCACTGGCCCCCGTAGAAACTGCCTCCCATACTTAATTTGGGAAAGGCCAGGACACCTTTATGAGCAACCAGATGCCTTCTCTAGTTGGTGGAGAAGCTGATGCTGGCATTCCGCTGGGACGTGCAAGGAGGGATGCTGAGAGGAAACAGCCCCTCGGTCCTGAACTCCTAGGCTCCGTGGAGCCTCCAGAGCACAGCTGTTGATTCTTTTAAGTTCACCCTTCAGGAAACAACCATCTCAAACAGAATATGCATTTGTGGGTAGAATGTGTAAATATTTCACTACTGTGTTATAACCGGCAGAAGCCATACTGATGATGAAATGTCCCAGATGCCAGTGCTGGAGACGTCCCTAGATTTCCAGGCAAATGTTTAGCTCATGGAAACATGAGTCATACCACAGAAGAGTATGCATTAACTCCTTAGCAGTCAGTGAACTCAGCATCCCAGAGAGCCCAGATTCACGGCTAAGAATGTACTGTATTCTTGCTCCTTGTGACCATAAGACAGATGATGGGTCACAGGATGAGCACACAGCAGGTGCTCGGCAAATGCTTGTTGACGGGACAGGAAGTTCCCCATCTCGGGTAACCATTTGGCTTTTCTCCTATGGGTCCTCCTTGACCAGGCCAATTACTAATCTAAGTATTAACTGTGCCTCTTTTTTTCCCATGAACCTGCAGGAAATGCCAAGGAACTTGCCAACATTCTGAAATACCACATTGGTGATGAAATCCTGGTTAGCGGAGGCATTGGGTCCCTGGTACGACTGAAGTCTCTCCAAGGAGACAAGATAGAAGTTAGCTCGGTGAGTGTGCTAGCAAGTGAAAGGCTGGCCATGCCCTGCCACCAGGGCTCCATGGCTCAGCTCACCTTGGACAGCATTAGACATGCACAAGCTTCAAGATACACCCTGAATTTCTAAGTACAGTTTGTCCAAAGAGAGAAAAGAGTAGAGTCTTTAGAGAGATCAAGTGAAATTACAGTTAGAATGACCTATAACTTCCAGATTTGCAGGGGAATAAAGCATCTGTTTTGGCATCTGGGTGACAGTAGGGGTGTCCTGAGAGAGTCATCCCCTAGTCTTTCCCTACCCCAGCCCCTAAACCCAGGCCCTCAAACCCATGAACCAGACCATCACAATAGCCTTTCTCAGTTCCACTGTCAGCACTCAGAGCCTTCCTTGTTCTGTACTTTGATGATGCTAGTTCACTTTGGAGCTTTGCTGAGAGTGTAACTGCCTTGGAAAGAGAGGGAACAGAGAGCCAGCAGCAAATGAGCCAAGGAGTTCTGGGAACCCCCTTGGCTACCTAGACAGAGGCCACTGACCTCTCTATAGAGGGATCTCTCTTTGGTGTATGACTGGCTATGGCTCCCTGGTCCTCTCTCCTGATCTTTAGCATCTCTTGCTTACCACTGTCCCTTGGGAACATGGGACAACACATAAGGACCTAGGGATGCAGTGAATGCATTGACTTTGGCAGGTCACCTGAGAATTTCCCAGCATCTAGTTTTAGGTATTGGGGTCCTTCTGTTCTGAGTCCATGGACTGTTCAGGAAGACTGAAGATAGATTTACCCTCCATGAAAAAAAAATGTTAAACTGGGATTTAGGAAAAATGAAAAGGACTTTTGATTGGAGTCGAAGGCCTGTCTTTTGTGTTCTACTTTCCCACCTACCTAGCTTTTAAAAAAAGGCACTTTACCTCTCTCAAGTCTCAGTGTTCACTTCTATTAAATGGGACAAGTATATCAACATGCCCTGGACAAAGTGGATAAAACAAAAAAGCACTTTTTAAAATTACAGTGTGCCAAATTCATGGAAGGGATGGAAGGTCTGCAGAGAGCAGGAAGTGTTTCACTCACCAGATTGTCCCCAGTGTGTACACAGGACCTGGCACAGGCACACTGGCCAAATAAGCAGCCAGGGAGCTGTGCTCTGTGTCTAACAGTTGTTATTGTTTTTTCTCTTAGAAAAGTGGTGTAGTGAGTGTCAATAAAGAACCTGTTGCTGAAACCGACATCATGGCCACAAATGGCGTGGTCTATGCTATCACCAGTGTTCTGCAGCCCCCAGGTGAGGTGGACTCATCACTGCCCCGCTTGCTGTGCAGCTGGCTCTGCTCTGCAGGTGGTCGTTGGTGTTCACTAGAAAACTGCTAAATAACTATCAGAATACTGTTACATTCACACAGTGCTTATGTAGCTAAGAAGGGAACTGGGAACTGGTTTCATATGCACCACACCAAAGAACTCAAGGGCACATTTCATGCTGAATTGCCCACTGTCTCAGCCCCCCTCCCCCAAGGTCCAGCTGCTCATGCACACACCAATGCTGGTCATAAGTTTCTAGCCACCCCTCTTACGGTATCTCTTTACCTCCCCCCCACACACAAACACATACACAGTTGAACCTCAGTTCTTCCTCTTCTCATTTGTGCATTCACCTTTCTCTGAGGTCTGCCCCTATGGGTCAAAATCCACCATGAATTATGAAAAGTTACAGGGGAAAAATTCATTTGGAAATGTGAGCCCAAAAGCTCAGCAGCGTGTCTCACTCTTGGCTGCTGGGAATGCCATGCTAATGGCTTTATGCTTTTACTAAAGGTGTCCTCTCTTTCCTTTCCAGCCAACAGACCTCAGGAACGAGGGGATGAGCTGGCAGACTCTGCTCTTGAAATCTTCAAACAAGCATCAGCATTTTCCAAGGTAAGATACCCACTAGGTTTGTGCTTAGCAGGAGCACTCCTGGACCTCTGCTTGGGCCCTTGGAGAGCTTCTCTGGTCCCTGTCTCCCTTGGCTGCTTTCCCAGGGCTTTCTTGAAACTTCTTCCCTTCCTTGCAACATCCTCAGTCTTAGTCTATGTGGAGTTCAAAGAATTCAGCTCCCATTTCTTTTGTGGGCTAAAACCTAGGCATTTAGACAGAGGCCCCTGAGCCACAGATCACCAGGAAGCTGTTGAGGACAACTTTGGACTGACTATACCTGGCCAAGTGGGCAGCCCTTTCTGAGCTTGTCTTCCAGCAGCCTGCCCAGCCCTGAGTGGCCTCTGAGTGGCCTTCCATTTTCCATGTCACTGCTCATCCTCAGTGCTGCTTGGTTCTCCCGCTCCGTGTCCTGGACTTGGGGCTACTGAACCAGCGTTGTATGTGGAGCCTCCTTTGCTGGCCACAGCCCTGCCTCCCTGTTTGAGCCTCTTCCTCCTTCTGAGTGTCCCATCCTGCTCCCCAGGACACAGGCTCTTTTGCTTCAGGCTGGGTACAACCCATGGGAATGTGGGGCACGTTATAGAAGTTTGCATTTGGGAGCGCAGAGGTGGAATCCTAGCCCCATCACTTCACTTTTGAACAGGAAGTTCTCCCAGTAGCCTCCAGGAGACTACAGTGCCTGAGCTCCTACTCCTAGAAGCCACTTCTATGCAGCCCCAGCTCTCAAACTGTGGCTGTGGTCTCCATGGGAAAACATAGCATGGGGGTCTCTCGGAATTACCCAACTCAGACTCCACTTAAAGGGGCTTGCACAGGCTAGGAAGGGCTGCTGAGGCTGGCTGAGGGGTTCTCTAGGGCCTATCAGTTCTGTTTTTCTCTTCCTCTTCCTTACCCCAGTATTTCTAAGACAGCAGTGGACAAAGCTACTTCATAAATGGGTCAAAGTATAATTTTCATGAGAAAACTTGATGCCTTGTGTTTTCTTTCAGGCTTCACAGAGATCTGTGAGACTAGGTAAGTCAGGTCTGGGTTTGCAGACCCTGCAGTCCTGTTTGAGCTGCAAGCCCCTCACCCCAGCAGACCCAAGGTTGCCATCTGCTGTATACAGAGGTCATGATGCAATAAAATAAGCCTGACCTTTAGGCTCAGACCACTGGGGAGAAGTGGGGTTAAACACAGAGAATGAAGTTTCCTTCTTTGTACAATGAAGATAATAAGAATAATACAGCCTTTTAGGGCTGGTGTGAGTTTTGGCATTGGGAGCATGGAAATATTACACAGAACTTGACGGGAACCTACGGTGAGGATGTACTTCCAAGCTGACAGATGTAGAAAGTCCCAGGACGTCAGTCATTGAGTAAGACGTGAAGTTTCACAAACCAAAAAGCATCTGCTATATGCAGGCAGGCAGGGCAGAAGGACCCGCGTAGTCCCCATTCTCAAGATTCTGACAGTGTCTCAGGTAGCCATGGAAAAGGCCGCATCTTGCTCACCTTTCGAACTTCTGTCTTTCAGCCCCTGTCTATCAGAGGTTATTAGAGAGGATGAAGCATTAGCACCGAGGACCACAGGAGGAAAGCACCTCAGCTGCTTCCTACCAGTTTCTCTGTTTGCCAAAGAGACTATTTGAATGTGTTCAAAACAAATGGTCACACTTCAGTATATATGGGCGGCAACATGAGCTCCAAGCCTCAGATGGGTGGGGGAATGGGAGAGAGAGATGTGCTTTTTATTTTTTATTTTTTGTTCTCCCTAAACCTGGCTGTTAACCCACTGCATGCAGAGATCTGGATGTCACTGCCTGACATTCACTTCCAGAAGGGACCTATCCCAAACTTGGAATTTCCTACTTATGTGAGTGCCTAGAAGGAGCTGCAGTATCATGGAGCTCACAGAACATGAATCAAGCAATCCAGCATTCTGGGAAGTCCACAATCCAGCATTCTGGGACGTCCACAATCCAGCATTCTGGGACGTCCACAATCCAGCATTCTGGGACGTACTGGAGCAATTTTGTAAAGCTCTTGTACAGCTGGAGAAATGGCATCATTATAAGCTATGAATCGAACTGTTTCTGTCAACTGTCTTGCATCTATGCGTGGCTTGGACCTTTCTATGTGACCCTATCTAGGTAGAAAAGAAAGAGTATATAGAGCATGTAAAGCCCAGATTTCCTGAGTATGACACAGTCATGGTGTGTTTGTAATAATAAAACCAAAGAAATGTATGCTGGGTATGGATGGGATCATGTGCTGGCCTGGATGTCAGGGGTGGGTTCTGCTCTTCAGGGGCTGCCATGCTTCTCACACTCAGCTCCATCCAGAGAAGATCAGCAAAGAGCTGTAAAGGGTGGTGTTTGAGACCCTCCAGCAGCCATAGTGGTTAGAGCCCGAACGTTTGGTGAACTCATTTTCTTCTTTTTTGAAACAAGAGTCTTGGTGTGTAGTTCAGACTGGACTTAAAATCACGGTGTAGTCCAGGCTGGACTCAAACTTGCAGTGGTCCTCTTGTCCCAGCCTCCCAAGTGCTGGCATTACAGGCACACAGCAGTGCACCCAGCTAAACTCATTTTCATTTCGGCCTCCATATCCCCAAAGTTTTGAGTCTTCAGTGTTCCCCATGCCTGACACTTTAGTCCTATTTTTACAAAGTACCTTCGTCCAACATGGTGATTCCCTATCTTTGCACTGAACATTTGATTCTTCAGCCCCACACTGTGAAGTAGCTGTCAGCACAGTTCCATTACACAGATGAGGTGACAGAAGCTCAGAAGGAGCTGCTGGATCCCAGAGACCAGTATGTGACAAAAGAGCAAGCCTGGACTGTTTGGGCACTACCCTCTAGGCCAGCCCATGTTCAAATCATGGCCCTGCTTGAGTCTCTGCTGTCTAGACCACGCTCAGCACTCAAAGGCAGGACTACATAGCTGTGGTGGCATTACTCCTATCTGTGTGACTTTGGGTAATCATTTATCCTCTCAGGGCCCCTATTTCTGTACCAGGAAAAGAACTGTCCCATCTGCTTTTGTTCTGAATCATCAGCTCATCTCATGATCCCTACAGAATTCTGGGTATGACATCACATTTTCTTTATGTTACCATGCTGTCTGGAATGTTTAGAATCTGGGGAGCTGTGTGCTTTTGTATGTGTCTTTCACAAAGGTAGCTCACTTTCCCGGAGGATGGCACGGTCCTGCCACCTATACCCCATTCTGATTCACCCCATTACATGGACCCAGGGACCCTACATTGTCTACAGCAGTACAATACCACCCAGTGTATACTGCTGGGACTAGAGCGAGGGAAAAGGCAGAGTTCTTTCCTTACAAGAGCTTCAAGTCAATGGAAGGACAGATATAATATCACTGAAATCACTAAAACCACTCATCCAGTAATTCCACAAATATTTATTGATGGTCACCTATGTGCACTCATGTTAGGCCCTGGGAAACAGACATAGCTTTGTTCTCATGAAGCTCCCCTATGGATGGGGGAAGATTCATTAATCAGCTAATTATGGCTCTGATGCACAGCACTGCAGTTCTGGGAGAGATAAGACAAGGATCTGGGGACTGGAGGACAGAGGAAGGTGTATCCAGGGCAGCCTGAAGCAGGAGAGGCTGGGAGGAAGAAAAGAGCTAACGAAGTGGAAGGTCAGCTAAGGAGGTGTCCCGAGAGTGAGATTCAGCTTAGTGCGTGCACCCAGGGCCTCTGCTGTCCCATAGCTCTTCCCTGCTATCCCTCTCCCAGTAGTCAGCTGGGCTTGGGGTACCCTGACAGTCTTGCTCCTTCTGGGATCCTCTGGTTAGGCTTCACTTTGACTACCCACATACACACTTGGACTTTACAACAGCATCCTATCCAAAGCGATGACTAATGTAACTTTTAAAGGTCCTGAAAATTAAAACAGAAATTACCACATGATTCCTCAAAAATGTCAAATCCTAAAATGCATATTTAAGATCTTTCCCACGTCTCCACTCCATCTCCTTTGCCACCCCAGCCCCTGCTCTTGCCCCAGCCCCCTTAGTAAGGGAGGCTCTGAGTATCTCTCCTGGAGAGTCCCAAGGCTGAGAATCACTTGCAGCCTTCCTCTTTAGCCAAAGAGTGTCCAGTTCTTTTTCCTGGGCCCTAAACAGTGCCTGCCCCCTACACTAACACTACACACACACACACACACACACACACACACACACATTGTTTTCATGGGGACCCAGGCTAAGCATTAATCAGGTGCTGCCATCTGGAGGAGGAACTTTAGGGCTGAGGGCCCAGCTACCAGCTTTCTCTGGAGTAGATGAGGGGAGGGAGAGTCACCCACAGAATCCAAGGCCAGAGTCCAGCCCAACCAGGTTGGACAAGGCTTCCAAGGCCTCCCCTGAGCCCTCATCAAGGAAAAAAAGAGCGGATAAAGGGAACAGGCCCTGTTTCTTCTCTTTTCGCTTTGCTGTCCCTCTGGGGCTAACAGGGTCTTCTGGGATATGGACTGCAAGGATCCTCAGTACTGGGGCACAGAGCTCTCTTCAGGATGGCTGTGTTTGTCCCTCTCCCCACCTTCAGGGCCAAGGGCTGCCCCACTGGCCATTCAGGAGGCCCACTCAGCCATGGACCAGAAAAGACCCTCTCCAGTGAGCTGGGCACCTGCCTGCATTGTCTTTGTCATTCCTGCCAGCAAGGCTGTGACCTAGGAAAGTACTGTAATATTTTCATTCTGCTGCTGGAGAAATGGGAACTCAGAGGGGCCATCTGCCAGGCCACAGAATGAGAAGAGGCTGGAACACAGACCTGGTCCATGTGACTGCAGAATCCTTACTCCTAACCCTCAACTCCCTTCTGTCTCCTTACATCAGGACCCAGTGGAATTTATACTGAGACCTACAAGGTGTGGAGGCTGTGCAAGAGAATCTGAACCTCAGGGAAATGGGTGAATTGTGTGCAGCAAGAAGGGAGAGAGTAGAGAAAATTCCCCTGGTGAGCTGACAAGGAAGCAGACCATGCTGGACTATAGCTGCTGTGTTAGGGATTTTGGACATTATTCTCAATGCCACTGGAGCATTGTAGCTGGGGAGAGGGATGGGGAGGAGTATACTGTGATCACAATTTTTTGTTCTGCTAAGGTACAGTTTATCACTTAAACCAACGTTAGGCATATGGTTCAGTGATATTATGCATATGTCACATTGTTGTGAAACTTCTTCTTTGGCCTCCTCTGCTAGGGTATGAGTTACTCAGAAGGAGGTGGGGCTCTGCCTAGCATTTAGTATAGGATGGGGCATACAGGAAATATTCAAAAGTCATTAGCCCAAAGCTTGGTTCCCAGAGAACAGATTGGCCCTTCACTCAGCAAGGTGGGCTTGGGCCCCTACTTCTCCCTGGAAAAGGAAGAGAAGCCCGCCCTCCCCAGCCCATGCACCTGGGGTATCCTTCTGGAGGGGAGAATAACTGAATGCAAGAAAAAGGCAAAAGGCTTCATGATCATGTGACAGAATGGGTCCCTTCCCCTTCAGTAGGCCACTCCACCCTTCTGAGAAGGAAGTTTCATGTTTAGAGAGTTTTTTTTTCCTTTTCCCAGATCCTCTTCCCTCAGTTCTATTAGCAGGAAGGAGGTCTGAGATTTGGGAGTAGCACAGACAGAGGGAAAGACTTCTGATGTCCTCATTTGGGCAGAAATGAGTTTTTGAGGGAACAGATGGAAAATTACTCTCTTGCCCTGGCAGTGGGACTGGGGGATCCTTATGGCTTTTTGGCAATAGCCCATAAATATTTCAAGTTCAAGGAAGCCAGTTGCATGCAGGGACCTTTCCCTGGTGACAGCTGTGATGGGCTCCTCCCTGGAGAGTGGAGACAAAGGCCTGCTAGAGAAGCTGTTTCCCATCAGTTTAGAGCAAAGGAGGCTCAGTCCTCCCCTGGGATGGGGGATGGGGGATGGGGGATTAGTACCCCTGGGTGTTTGGTTCCTCAGCCACTCGGGGGGCTCCTCAGATCCTGCTGGAGAGCAGGAAGAAATGATTCTCTGAATCCCAGGCCCCTTCTGAGAGAAACAGCTTGCATTTGGATCCACAGTGTGCAGTCTAGAGCAGGAGACCTCATTCTTCTGGCCAGGGACTCCCGACAGACATGGAGGACCCTCTCCTCCGGAAAACCTAGAGATGCTTACAACACATACACCTGTGATGACCCTCTCCCTAAAGCCCCCTCCTAACACTTGAGATTGGCTTGAATTCTGCAGCACCTCATGCTTCCCAAGTGTGACAAGCAAGTCCTAAAGTACCTGGCTTAGACCCTGAGCACAGGAGGCTGTTAACACATACACGTAACTCCAGCCAGCTGTCAAGCCACAGCCCCATTTTTCACCTGCATTAGGAGATAGAGTCTGTTCTTCGATAGCAGGGCAGCGACACAGAAAGAAAAGAGATGAAAGCAACAACCAGTGTGAGGTAGAGAAGCCCTCGGAAGTCAGTGTAGCCACCTTGGTAAGGGTACACTATAGACCCTGTGAGGTCAGCTACATGGACTCCTTTGATCAATGATGGAGAACTCTTCTAACAGTGGAAAAGGCACAATGGTGGGGAATCCTGGACACCTAAGTAAAAAACAAAGACAAAACCAACAACAACAACAAACTCCGAAGCACTTAAGTAACATAGGATAATTTTCTTTGTATTTCATCATTTACATATTTAAGTATATTCATAGGAAGTAAATCTTGAAGGCATTTATCAATAGCCTATCCTTTATTGTGGAGCTCATGAAGTTTACACTAGTGAGTGATTAAAAAAATAAAAGCCTTTGTCATCTCTCTAAATGGATTTTTTTAGCCTTAAAATCATTAGCTTATCTAATTTGATTCATTCTAAGATGGAAATTCAGTGTCCTAATGAATTAACTTCACCTTCAAAATTGTTATCTTCCCATCAGAAATCATCAATTACTTCCGCATCTTCTGCTATGTTTTATTCCTGTTCATATCATCTGTCTCTGGGTTACACTTTCTATCCCTTTGATCTATATAGCTGTGCTCACATCTGTAGCACACCATTTAAATAGGTGTTAATTTAGTATCTCTTAACATCTTTATAGTTAGATCTCTTTGCTTTTGAAAGTAATGTTTTTCCTTTTTACAAAATTAACACTTTCTCATTGCAAAAGTTTTAGAAAATTTAGAACAGCAAAAAGAAAAACTAAAACATACAATTCTGCCAGTGTACATATTGTCAAATTACTTTAGCAGATCTTTCCAGATTTTGTTTTTGAGGAAAAGCTGAGCATCTATAACATATTGTAATTTTCCTTTATTATGCTCAAATAATTATTCAAAAGTTTCCAAAATAAAACAGGCATGTGGTAGTCAGAATTTTAAGACAGTTTCCATGACTTTCAGCCTCTAGTGTTACTGTCTTGATGGCACCAAGAAGACGACTCAGGGAGCCCCCAGTTCAATCACACAGTCACTTAAAAGTAGAGTTTCTCTACAGCTGGTGACTGAAATGTGAGTCAGAAAGAAGCTTGAGAAGCACTCCATACAGTGTGGCTGGTTTAAAGATGAGTAGAGGCCCATGAGAGAAAGAATGCAAGCAGGCTGAAGGAGGAGAGAGCAGCCCCAGCTGACGGTCATTCAGAAATGGACACCTCTAGATCTATAATCACAAGGAACTGAATCCAGCCGCCTATCCCACTGACCTTAGAAAGAGAGTCCTCTCTGCAGCCCTATGGACACTGTTCTGAGAAACTGAGGAGAGAATCCCAGCAGAACCCACTCACAATTCTGACTACAGATTTGTGAGACAAGGAATGGGTGTTATTTCAAAGCTCCTCAGTTTGTGGTAACTTGCTAGGGGAAGCAATAGAAAACTAACACAGGGAGAAGATTGATAAAAGCAACACCCTTTCATCATAATCCTTCTAACCATATTTTTAACATTAGAAAAAGTATGTATTTGGGAATAATTTTATGAATTTAACTGTACTTCTTCACAAATCACTTGCAGAGGCCACTTTGCTCCATGGAAAGCCTGGGTCCTCGGTCAATGGGGATCTCTGGGCCTAGAAGTCAGAGAGACCCAGTGAACACCTACACTTACCATGCAGAAAGGGGCCTTACTCCAGGAATCAGAGTGATTCCCTGACCCCAAAACTTCCCCCAGACCAACAAAAGACCAGGGTAGGAATTCCTCCGGATGATGCCTACATATCTGTTTCTGGGCTCCCTCCCTCAATAGCTGATGACCAAGGACATCCATGCACAGTGGCATGACATTGAACTGACCCGCTCTATTCCCCATGAGCACAGCCTATGAGAGCTGATGGGGTCTTCTAGAATCAATAGTGCACCACTGCAGTTAGTTCTTAGTATTTCTTCCTTACAGCAATCAGAGGTGGCCACAAGGCTGGCTAGATACAGATGAGACTACAAAGAGCCCTGGAGCTCCTCCAATCACACCCTCTGGTGCCAATAATTCTGATCAAAGCCACATCTTACTGAAGCCTTGGTTTTGTACAAAGCCTCATGATAAGTAATTTATACTTCACATTCTTATTCATTATCTTATTGTTTCTGGCTTACAGAGAAGAAAACTGAGGCTCAGAAAAGTTGAGTATCTGCTGTGTCCTGAATGTTTGTTTTTCTCTAAACTTCATGTGCTGAAATCTTTTATGGCATTAGTCATAAGGTTGGAACTTTCATGATGGGATTAGTGCCCTTCTGCGAAGAGACTAGCAAGAGCTTGCTTCCTCTTTTTTTCCACCAAGCCAGGATACAGCAAAATGATATCCATTTATAAATCAGGGAAACATCTTTATCATGAGTCAAGTTGGCTGGCATTTTGATTGTGGATTTCCCAGATGCTAACGCTGTAATAATTTTCTGTACTTTAAAAAGCCAGTCTGTGGTATTTTGTTATAGCTGTCTGAGTTAAGTCAGTTAATTTACCCAAAGAAACACTGTTAAGGAAGTGATGGAGCCAAGATTCTCAATGTAGTCTCTTTTAACCACTGTTTTGGATGGCCAATGGGAAAGTGTGTAAATGGCAACAGAACACAGAGAAGTGAGTCTCCATCTTGGCTTCATGTTAGAATCATCCCTGGTGCTTTTTTTTTTTTTTTTGTAACAGGAATTGAACTCAGGACCTTGCACTTGCCAGGCAGGTGCTTTGCTGCTGAGCTAAATCCTCAGCATCCCAGGTGCTTTTTAAAATCCTAATACTTGGACCCTAACTCTAGGGATTCTGATTTTATTGGTTCTATGACTACCCAACCCTCAGTAGTTTAAAATTCTCCCCAGGTACTCTTAATGTGCAGATCGGTGAGTCTCCAAAAATAGAAGTGTGATCTCCAGGCTCCATGCTGTCAGATCTTCTTTCAGTTGTGCTGGGGAAGTCCAGGAATTTGCATATTTAAAGTGCTTCTGAAAACTTGTTTAAATGAAGATTTGGATTCTCCAGCTCTGGGGTGGAGTCCCAGGATACGCATTTCAAACAAGTTTCCAAGTAATACACAAGCTACTTGGTCCAGGGCCACACTCTGAGTGGCAAGTATCCCTCAGTTTGGAGGATGTGCCCTAGATCGGTGTATTCTAAAGTCTGAGACCGACAACATTAGCTGAGTGCATGTTAGAGATGAAATTGGGGGCCCCATCTCAGCCTGGTTGTATCACAAATTACCTGTAAATTTAGGACCCTCCCTAGGTGATAAGGGTACAGTCTGATGGCCACTGTCAGAGGTAGGGAACACATCTGGCACAGCAGCCTGGGGCCAGAACAGAGGGAGTGTCTGACTCTCACCAATTCTCATTTCCTCTGGGGGCCTAGACTGGTCAGTCCTAGCAGGAAGCAGAAGAGGCTCCTGCCAGCCACATCTGGAACCCAGCAGGAACTCTGTTTCCTGACAAGGTCAGGAGCAGCCACTTTGGTATCATTATGTAAATATGCAAAAAGCAACATTCTTGAAGAAAAGCCCTTGACTTTGTGATTTTTAATGAGCCCTGGCTCAGCCCTCTCTCCAGATGTCATTTAAGGGTTCAACAACAGCTGCCAAGGAGAGAAAAAACAGAGTTGTTTGTTTTCTCTCAATTTAACATACAAATTTCTGGAGCCTAAACATTCATTTCTGGAAAGCTGTGGGGTATCCCAGGGTCAAGGAAACAGGAAAGATAGCACCTCTCTGACAGGAGTGACCAGGATTATCATTCTACATACACATTCATTCCTTCATTCTTTCCAGAAATGTGTCCAGTATGCCAAGCACTGTGCTAGGAAGTGTCGAGAGGAATGACAATATGATTTATTGTGTTATTAATGGTATCTTTATTTATAATTAGAGCTTTCACATCTCACCCCTATGATGTAGGTATATTAATTTCCCAATTTTGCAGATGAATAAATAAGCTTAAAGAAATTGGCATATGCCCAAGTCACAGTCAGCCAGTTGAGAGGCCGCGGGTCAGGGAGGAGGGTGGAGAGCAGGGCTGCACTGTGTGTCTGTGTTCCTGCAAAACTCAGTTGAGGCACTAGCTTAGAGATTTGAAGGGAACAGCTACTTGTAATGTGAGGAATTAACCAGGCTGTGTCTGGTAGACCAAGCCACACTGACTCCGTGTGCCTCTAACCCACACAGGCATTCAGGCTTCAGGAAAGCTAAAGAAAGACAAGGCTGAATGTCTTCCTCTTGGCACAACTGCTGCTTGATGGAGCATCTCTGTTTATTTAGTACTGGCCACCTTTTCATTGGTTCCTACTGTTGGTGCAGTTTTGGCCACTGGGGTCACGAAGGTGCTGAGAACTGTAAGAGGAGGAATAGAGACACTGGTTTGGAATCACTGTCCAGTTCTCAGGATCTTCCTTCTCTGCCCTGAGGAGACTATCTCATCAACCCCACAACCATCCCAGAAGGTGGGGGTCATCAGGGGCCCTTTCAGGGAAGACTACTGGTTTCTAGAGGGGTGGGGGTTCAAATAATTATTTGTTTATTTATTTTTATATTTGCAGTAGTGGAGATCCAGCCCAGAGTTGCTCTACCACTGAGTTACATCCTTACCCCTTTTTACCTTTTACTGAGACAGGCTTTTGCTAAATTGAGGGTTGGGTTTGAACTACAGATCCCTCTGCCTCAGTCCCCACCCTCCGAGCAGCTGAGATCAGACATGCATCACCTCACCAGCCCAAGGATTTCCTTTTTAAACACAGCCCGGAAAGCCTTCAGCTCTCTGAGCGGGAGCTCCCGGGCTCTGAAGACAGCACTGCTCAGGTACAGCTGAATGTGGAAGGGTGAAGAGCGAAAAAGAAAAGCCTTGGGCCATGGCGGTGGAGAACAGGAGCAGCCCCTCTGTTTTCCTGGAGTACAACCCCTGTCCTCCAGCTTCCCACCTCGAGGGCTCTAAACTAGGAAGTCTCGTGAGGCTTATTTTCTGCCACAGTTCTGTCATGAAAGTTTTTAAAAGTCAGAACGCCAACAAGAGGGGCCAAATAAGCAGCAGGGTCCCCTCCCGCCAGGCCCCGACCGCTGAGGGATGACCCCTTCACGGAAAAGGAGTCAGGGTGCCCATGGCGTCGGGACCCAGCGACAAGTCTGAAAGGAAGGGAGCTTTAGGAGCCACGTGTCACCGGCGGCAGAAGGCAGCCGGTCAGCGCTGCGCTGGCGCACAGGGGAGCGCTGTCTCCACTTCATCTTCTGCCAGATGCATGCATTTTCATTATCCGCAGTTTCCTGCCCGAGGCTCTTGCATTAAGCTGGAGTTTGTCTCCAGCCAGCCTTCTGGGGTTCACATGTAGGGATTCAAATGAGCTCGGTTCATCTCCCATTCCCTCCAAGACAGCTAGTTTCTGTATCCTAATATGAACCCAGTAAGAGCCTTCCCTTAACTTTTTTCTAACAGAAAACTGGAAGCGAGGGTCATTTTCTGTGTGAAGGGTAGGCGGGTGGGCCTAGGGCAAAGCTGGGGGCCCCGTTGGGTGGCTGCTAGCGCTCCCGGTGGAAGGAGGGGGAGGGTCAGAGTCAGGGTTCTTGAGATCAGGTTGCAGAGACCACGGAAAGGAACTGAAACCAGAGGTCACTGAATTCAATGGTGTGGCACTTCCCTACCGCCCTCCAGGCCAGCGGGGCTCGGGCAGAAGGCCACGATCCGCATGAGGCCAGGGGCGCACCGTCCTGAGACCCTCTGCTCAGAACAGGAGGCTCTGCTTTCCCACGCTCGAGAGCTGCGAGGCCGCACGGGCAGCTGAGGCTCCGGGACCGGAGCAAACGCGCAGGTGGCGGTATCAGGCCCCGGAGAGGTGGGGGGCGAGAAAGGGCCCTCGCCGGGGTCCCGGACAGGCTCGGAGGGCTGGGAGGCCCGGGTGTAGTCCCAGAGCCGCTACCTCGCCTCCGGGCGCGGTCTCTGCCTCCTGGGGAATGCAGGGCTTCCCTGCCCTCAGGAAGACACCGCCCCGCACCAAGTCAGTCTTCCCCAAGGGAGCGGCCACCACTCGCCTCTAATGCCCTAGGGCTGGGCAAACTCAGAGTTACAGCTCCAGACAGGAATTAATGTGAAAGCACTAGAGCCTGTCTCCGCCCGGTATTCCGCTTAACTCAGAAAATACTCGGTCTGGCCCACGATGTGCGTAATGCTGGGGATACCGCGCGAGGGTAGCCGGTCCCCGTCCTGGTGCATAGTATATCCTAGAGGGAAGGAAACAGAGAAATCACAGACCATGTCTGGAGATTATCCAGACTACCAGAAAGGAAACATGTATAGGGTAGAGGGAGGAAGAGGGGGAACTTTTAGAGACCCAAGAGTGGACTGCACAACTCAGGAGGAAGAAACCTGGGGCTTTCGAGGACTCACAGGAAAATCCTCAGGCAGCCGGCAAGTCAGGAGGGGGAGGGCCTCAAGCTGCGCTCGGTAAGCAAGTCCTGGTGGGAGCGATGTATGCAAAGAAAATAGTCCGAAAGTACAAAAGAAGGTGGTCTGTATTGTTATTGGGGGGTGGAGGTTGCTGCAATATGACATGCATAATCCACACCACTGCCTGGAAGTCCAGGCGCCTCTGACCGCAAGGTCATGGCTCCTGCTGCGCCCTGCTCTGCTCTGCTCGGTTCCCAAGTGTTTGAATTTGCAGCACAAGTTAATCACTCTTCTATAGCATCAGGGGGGAGCCAAACCGAGGGGTGAGCCTTTCCACACTGCCTGTCAGATCATCAAAGCCACCCGAAGTTTCAGTGAATTTAAAAAGGACAAGGAGCGCAACCCAAGTCTCCAAAACAAGTGAGCGCAGTGAAATCGGTGTACGCAAAAGTTGTGCAAAAGGGTCAGAAAGCACCCGCGGGTCTCGAACCCCAGCGCAGGTTGTAGACAGATGAAAAGTCCGGCGTGAGGAAGTAACCGCTTGAGCTAAAGCCGACCCGGGGAGGAGGCTGCTGCTGAAACTTCTAAACCCTGGAGGAGTGACGTGAAGGGGGCCGGGCCGGCGGGTTCCCCGCCCCGAGAGGCTCGCGTCAGCGGGCCCGTCCCTCCGCCGGGCGCTTCTTCACCGGAGAACTCGGCGTCCTGGGGCTCGTATCCGCCCGCCAGGCTCTGGCCCCACATCGTGGAAGCCACGGAGTCCCTGCGGGAGCAGAGCGTGGGGCGCGCAGGGGAGCGGGTCACGGTGCCTCCAAGTCTCCCAGCAAGGCCACTGCAGAGTCTCCTTCTTCCACAAGTGTTACTGGAGGGCTACAGGATAGCCACGGACCGCCTTAAAATCGCCCACTCAAAGGCAGGGTCCCTGGCGTTTCTTCCCCATGCCAGGCCTGAACTGGGCCCCAAGGACGGCACTCATGGGTGGAGAATTAAATGAACTATTGAATGATGAATAGGATACCAAGGCCCAGGAGAAAACGCAGGACTTCAAAGCCTCCGAGCTCAAAGAATGCGGTCATGGTCATGTCTAAAGTAGGGAGACTCCTTCCTCCTTTAACCCACTCCACTTCCTTGTCTGTATTTCTCCCGTTTAGAGGATTCATGGGCTTTATGGAGACTTTTCCCATACAGTTGCTAACCGAGAAGGAAGCCTTTCAAGGATAATCAATAATTGCGGCCCCATTATGGAGCACACACTGGGTGTCAAGCTCTACTGTCAGAATTTACGTCTTTTCGTGTCCAGGACAACTCTGAGCTTGGTAATCGTGGCCCCATTTTCAGACAAATAAACTGAGAGTCAGTGGATTTAAGTAACTGAAATGTTAGGAATTAAGAAAAGTGCTACAGAGAACCGAAATTTGAACTCTGAGAAAGAGAAAGAGTTACCTGAAGTGTTAGTCTACCTGTCTGCCTATGGTACTTTAAAATAGGTCCAAGGACTGCTGCACAGGTAGGGATCTTCTGGTGTTTGCTGTTACCCCAGCACCTAGCACAGGGTCTGATTCACAGTAGATGCTCAATGGCCATGGGCTAAGTGAGCTAGTGAGTGGGAAAGTACGGCAGCATTGTGCTAGGAATTGTGCTGCCCCCAATTTGGGGCTTGAATCCATTTCCCCACTTCTAGCAGTGTAGCT
Organism: Hydrochoerus hydrochaeris; assembly: GCA_004027455.1. Lineage (NCBI taxonomy): Eukaryota > Metazoa > Chordata > Mammalia > Rodentia > Hydrochaeridae > Hydrochoerus > Hydrochoerus hydrochaeris. The sequence continues at coordinate 575,041 of PVLA01000220.1, forward strand.
TTAAGCTCTTCATGTTTTCTTATGTTCATTTTGTGTTAAACCAAAACCACATAAGTTTAGTATAAATAAATAAATGGTTACAAGCAATGAAATTCACCCTGACCAATCTACACCACTCCCCAGAAATAACTGTTTTTGCTGTCTGTAATGTAAAAGTAATTAAAAATATGTACCTTTACTTTGATTCTGACTGCATTTTGTTTGATAGGAAGGAACTACACTGTACACATCCTTCTGTGTGGGAAGCTGCCAGCAGATCTTGGAGATCTTCCCACAATGTCATCTGGAGGACTGTCAGCATTTATGATTGCCCCCAAGAGCACAGGAACCATGATTTGTTTTGCTATCCCCTGTAGGACGGAACTGGAAGTCATCTCTACTTCTTTTTCCTATTGAATACCTTTGCACAGGCCGCTTCATGAATATGGGCAAATGTTTCTGCAGGATATACTCCTAGAAACAGACTTGCCAGGGCTGAATAAAATACGTTAAAATATGTAATTGCCAGATTGTCATCCCCAAAAGGGGCTGTTAATGCTGAAATAAGGCATCTTGTTTGGGCAGGGCATATAGATTTGTAAACAATTACAGAAAGAGTTGCCATCGATTATTTCCTGCTCTCCAAGCCCAGCCCACATTCCCATCCACCTAATCAAATTTTGGCTTTGGATGGAAAAGCCTGGGTTTAGGAGAACTGACTTAGCAGAAATTCAGACCCTCCGGTGTGTCCCAGGTGCTCCCCCTGGTGGGCAAATGTCCCTGGACTGTAAAGAAATCCCCTACCTTTGTAAATCCTAAATAAGATCTCAGCTCTTTATGCTGAGCTAAACCCCCAGCCATTTTTTGAAATAAAATCTCACTAAATCGCCCAGGCTGACCCTGAATTTTTAATCCTCTGTCTCAGCATGAGTAGCTGGGATTACAGGGGCGTGCCACCACCCCTGGTCCCTAGCTCATTCTTTACCGCTCAGTTCACAAGCCACCTCCTTGGAAAGCCCTGCCTGACACATTGTCTGAAGATCCTCCTCTCTCCTCTCAATACGCTGATCCCTTACTATGTCACATAGCCTGTGTATTTCCTCAGTTAACAAATACACACCTAAACCTAGACACTGCCAAGTATAGTAGAGTGCAAGCAACAGCAGGACAAAGGCTGAATCTGTCTTACAAATGACCAGCGCCTGCCATCGCACCAGCAATAGAAAACACTTGCTTTTAACTAAATGGATGCATAATAAATATATGATACTAACAAACAGAAGTAGAATTGAAATTGCAACTTATTAGTGAATGAGGCAGGAAATACCTGTCAGGGTTTTTATTTCCCTTCTCTTTATATGCCTTTTCTTAACAGGAATATTTTTCCTGCAGAGGCCTTATCTTAAAATTCCCGGGAGTATGGGAGGAATAAAGGAGCTTTCCATGCTTTTGCTTTGGTAATCCTCACATCCTCACCACAGTCTTCAAGGTAGGTCTTATTATTTGCTGGATAAACAAAGGAAGACACACAGCTGCTGTTGGATTCAATAACATGGAGTGCTTGACCAGAGGAGGCTTAGCAGTTTCTTCCTCTACTGAAACCTCACACTTAATAGCATTGGGGTGGTGTCCCTTCTCAGTGGGGACGTTTATGCTGGCTGGAATGCAGTGGTGGGCTCATCCCTTCAGCTCACCTTTAAAGATCTTGTGCCGTGTGCCAGTCCCTTCCACATTGATTATAAGGTGATTGCAGCCTTCAAAAGCCTTACAGCCAGAAGTGAAACAGACCATTACTCTGAAGGAAGTCAAGTGATACAGTGTTGAGTGTACACAAGTAGCCTGCCAAGAAAGCTAAGTCATGCATATCTCAAATCTGAGCTTCACCTGTCAGAGTGATCAGTGTGAGAGGTACTCTGGAGTCGTAGCACACAACTGAGCCACTTACATGGCTGCCAGTGGGATTGGGATAAGTCATCTGGAGTTAGGTGATCAATTGTGAAGTGAGAAGAGAGACAAGAACTCAGAAAACACCAGTATGAAAGAGTCTGTAGAAGAAGCAAAACTAGAGGCAGGAGAAAAATCCATGATGCAAGCAAAGTCAGCAGAAATGAAACCAAGATGGGGACAGACCATATCAGTCATGCTGGAGGCTGTAAACGGTTGAGCAGGGAAGGGATCCCAAGTGTCTGTAGCGACAAGGAGCTCCTTGATGATTTTGGCAAGAGTGGTGGTGAGAGCTTGTTAAGGGGTGACTGCAACTTGGGAACAGAATGAAAGCATTCAGCTCTTTCTAGAAGCTGAGCTGTGAAAGAGTTGTAAGAGACTTCAGGACCAGGAAGGGCTTTGGTTGGTGATGGGTCTTGCAGAAGGAAGTCTGAGCATGTCTAAATGCTGCTGAGAAGGAGGCAGAAGAAAAAAAAACAGTCAAAAACACACTACGGAGTGTTTTATTAGGATGATTCATAAAGGGAGGATTCTAAGAAGGAAAAATAATGGAATTCATAGTGGGTGCGGAGTCCCAATGGGAGCCAGGCAGTGTGGAGGTGGCACACCTTTGTCCCAGGCAAATAGACCACTGCCCTAATCTTAGTGCTTGAAAGAGCTCTGTCTACAGCCCTCTCCACGGTGTGGTCAGGAACTTAGGAAACTGAGGGAAAGTACACACATAGGGCTTCTACCCTCAGAAGGCAGAAGCCTCAAATCAACCCCCACATGGCCCTGAGCCTGCTTCCAAGCTCTGACAGGCTTCCTCCAACAATGGCCACATCAAGGGGAAAACTAGCTCACTCTATGAGATCAGTTGTGCTCAGATAATACAAGCAAACTCATTACAGAAAACAACACAGCGATATTCCTCAGGAATGTAGATGTGAAAATTCTTTACAAATTTTTAGTAAATAGAACCCAATAATCTATAAAAAGGATAATTCTGTACATTGTGACCAGGTAGGGTTATCCTAGGAATAAAAGGTTAATTAAACATTTGAAAGTCATCTAACACATATATTGATTCAAAATAACAATATATTACATATATTGATAATGTATTCATCATGTTAAAACAAAGAAAAACCCTACATCATCGTATAATAGCTATAGAAGGTACTTGAAAAATCTAGCATCCATTCCTAAAAATAAATAAAATTCTGGGCTAGAGATGTAGCTCAATTATAGAGTCAATACAGTTTTAATCAAAATCCAAGCTAGCTTTTTACTTTTTGTAAAAATTTGAAAAGTTGATTCCAAAAGTCAGATACAAATTAAAGGACCTAAATTACCCAAATAACACTGAAAAAGAGTGAAACTGGAGCAGCAATGTCACCCAATTTCGAGGCTACAGTAATCAAGGTAAGGAGGAACTGGAAGTCTCAAACACTCTGGCGGGAGTGCAAAGTGGACCAACACTTTGAAGAAAAGATTTTCAGTTTCTGCCATATACTAGCATATATTCTATATATTCCACAACAAGATATTTACTCAAGAAAAATAGAAAGATATAGAAATAAATTCTTGTGCATAAATTCTAGTGTATCTTCATTTATTGTAGCCTCAAACTGGAATCAATTCAAATGTTCATTAACAGGTTTAAAAAAACCCAGTATGTTTTTTTATTCATACAGTGAAATACTACATGGCAATACAAGGGTATGAAATATTAAGATGGATCCACATTTATGATTATCAAAATCATTATGATGACATAAAGAAACCATATGAAAACCATATTTAGTATATGATTCCATTTATATGAAACTAAGAAATGCAAACTAATCTATTTTGGTAGAAAATGGAGGAGAACAAACCATGCCTGTGGATTGGTCAGGTAGAGTGGGAAGGAGTTAAAAGATGGAGGGGATGTGTCTTTTAGGATGATGCTGCACGTTCACTCTCTTGATCTTGTGGTGGTTTCGTGGGCATTGACAAATGTCAAAACCTGTCATGTGTGGGGCATGGTGGCACATGTCTGTAATCCCAGCACTCAGGAGGCTCAGGCAGGAGAACTACCATGAGTTTGAGGCCAGCCTAGGCTACATAATGAGACCCTGGCTCAAAACAAACAAATAAACAACACTTTGCATGTGCACCTCATTTATAGCTCAGTAAATCTAAGATAGTAAATGAGCCTCTTTATAGACTCTAGCCCTGGGCTGCACAAAAGTTAGGAAGAAGTACCTGGATAGAAAAAAGTGAAACATGAAGAAGATGAGGAGCAGAGCCGTATATGTAAGTGTGCCATGTTCGTGTGAGACAGAAGGAAAATAAGACATCTTTCTCAACTGCCCAAACACCCAAGGTTTCAAAAAGCTGCTGGATACTTAATTAGTAGAAAGTTTGTATTCAACAACCACCATGACCCCAAGCTTGGGTCTGACACTTGACAAACACATAGAATAATCCTTTGGCTCCTCTCAACAATTTTATACTGTTTTGACAGCATGGAAAACTGAGGCTCAGAGACCTCAAATCAGGTCTCCAAAGTTGCACAGCAAGGAAGTGGTAGAGTCAGACCTGCGGAGCCTGAAATGGCCTCCCCTCTCCTCTTGGCTGGCTCCTCCCTGCAGGCAGCTCCTGCTTGGCAGCTGCAGGCCTTTGGCTGCACGTGGGTGGGTGTGGGGTCCATGGGCCAAGCCCGTCCAAGGGTTCCGCTGTCCAAGGCCAGCTATTGTGTGTGGAGCTATATATAGCTGGTGGTTGGGAAGAAAGAAAATAAGATTTACTTTTTGGAGGCTCAGCAGATCTGGGCCACTCGAATAGTCCTGAAGACCTTTGCAGAAGTGGATTGAAAGGTCATTGTCTCAGCACAGTTGGAGTGTGGTTTCTTGGCAAGAAAGGAGATGTTCTGACCCAGGGAGGTGCGACACATGTTCCTCTGCTCAAAATAGACCAGCCACTTCCTGAGAGGGAGTTGGCTGGGGGTGGGGAGGCAGACTGGGCCCTGCCATCTCTGAGCAGGGAGGGTCCTGCAGCTCCTTAGGAGACAGGGAAATGTGCAAATGCTCAGCGCCCCTGAGGTCTCTGGCCAGCTTTGGGGATGACAGGCAGGGAGCGAAAACCCAGCTAGCTGTATGGCAGAGAGCTCGATGCAGATGGAGAAGGGGCCAGGGGATACGGAGGAAGCTTGGGGACCGTGTGGCCCTGGCAAGCAGGGAAGGTACTGGAAAGAGACGTGTCCATGGAACAGTGGGAAATCACAGTGGTGTGGAGGGTCCAAGTTGCCCTGCTTTGAGGGTGCAGGTGTGTTTTCCTGAGCAGGAAACACCCAAAGAAGTTCCCAGAAAAGGAGGCAGTGGCCTGGTGGGTAATGACCCTGGCTGGGTTAGCATTTGCAGGTGACTTCCTGACCAAGAGAGCTCAGTACCCATGGGTTCACACTGGCCGCAAGACCAAGGCGAGGGCCTAGGGGTCAGCTGTGTGGCTCTGGGCTGGTGGTTAAACAAAAAATAATTAACTGGTAACTAGCCAATGTCCAGTTCCCCACAGATCACTCCCCACCATTACCACTATCCCTGCCTGTCACCTCCCTCCACTGCTATCACCTTCCACAAACCCAACCCCCAGAAGAAAGTTACTGTCCAGGTTATTGCTGCTAGTGTTGTGAGATGTTGCAATACCACTTTTGCAGTCAATTTACCTTTGCTGTGTGCCAAACACCATTCTAGTTAGTTTACCTGCATGGATGGCACAGCAATAGCATTAAAATAACAAACCCGGTGCTCATTAGGGGCCAAGCACTGTGCTGTATGTTCCATTAATTATAAGGCTTAACGCAGACCCATTTGGATGAACCCTAGATGGTAGATTTTGACAGTATTCTTCATTTTCAAAACATTAAAAAAAATTTTAAAAAATACAATACAAAACAAAAACCTAGGAGCTCAGAGATGTTGAGCAATTTGTTTCGAGTCACACAAGTAGTAATTGCCAGGGCCTCACTCAAACACAGGTCTGGTTCACTCCAGAGCCACTGCCCCAGAATTAGAATATAAACATGCTTGTGAAATTGTCTTGGAAACCACGGTCCTAATATTAAAGGCATGTCCTGCCTTTTTATTATCCAGTCTTGCACATTCCTCAGGTGGCCCTTCCAACGCTGCAGTTTAATGTTCCCACTTCATCTTTGGGATCTGATGCATGCCATTCTCATGCTGGAGAAGTGAATTTGACTGAGCTGGAAGATTCCCAGTTCATCCTGTTTAACACTGCATACAGGATGTAAGTGAGTACAGCCATTGGGTAACAAGGGACAGACAGGAACATAGAGCCTTCTCCCATTCCATGCCATCCCTATGCTCTTTAGACTTTAGCTTTCTCTTGGAAACTCTGCTTCCTGATGCTTTTTCTTTTAAATCATTGTGCTGAAGCTGGTGCAAAAACCATTAATCTCCGGAGTGTCTCCTTGGCAAGCTCAGTAAAAGATGCCCTGTTTCTGAGAGCTGGCTTCCTGCTGCCTGTGTTCTGGGAACTGTCCAGTGTATCCGTGGCTGGCATGAAGATGCAGTCATTCATCCCTCAGCTCACCAGTGAGGGCAGCCGTGTGTCTGCGCTAGACTCTGGGTAGAGGGCTACGGTAAACAGACCCCGCGAAGTGGCGATGATGGGGTCATTCTAGAAGAGGTGCTGGCAGACAAAAATAGATCACTGGTATCTAAGATGTCCTTGTCTCCACCTGTACTGTATTGTTGCTTCATGTTTTCATGAATATAAAAGAATGTTACTCATAATTCTACTGCTTATTGACGGAGAGTACTACTGATGTCTAAATCATTGCCTAACAGTCTGGTGTCTAATGTTCTAATGAAGTGTGATACTTCTTTATGTGATATGGACATTTCCATGAAAAAAAAATGGTATAGGATAAGGAGAAATGATTCAGGATAATTATTAAACTGATTTTGTTGCAGACAATGTAAACTTTCTGATATTTTATTTGACAGCTGTTTTTGTCTTGGGGGTTTGGTTGGGTTTGGTTTGGTTTGGTTTTTAAGGATAGGGTCTTGCTTTGCAGTGCAGGCTGACCCTGAACTCACAGTAGTCCTCCTGCCTCAGCCTCTCAAGGGCTGGGATCACAAGCGTGTGCTACAGTGCTCAGTTATTTCACAGCTGTTAAAGAGCTCTAAGAATTGAAAGGCAAATTATAAGAGCAGGTTTGAAAAATGGTTAAGAACCCATGGAGGTGACATGCTTTGGAATGCAACTTATGAGAACAATCTAGTTGTGACTCTTTGGCCAGTTTTACTGTGCCAGTATACTCCCCATGCTACTGCTGGCTCTGAAGTCAATTATTCATACCATGCATAGTTGTTGACTGTCACTACTTGGTCTCTTATACAAGCAAGCAGGGTGTAAACATTTCCTGCTTGAACTTTCACAGTGGCAAAGCCTTCCTCAAGGACCTATAGAATTAAGAAGTCTCCCTCATGGGAGGAGTTTTAAATTCCAGGCAGCTGGAATTTAAAACTCCTCTCTGCGTGAGAATTGTGATGCTTCCTGAGAAATGATGAGACACATGCTGTCATTACACTCCTTTATCCTCTTGGCACTCACCTCTCCTGAGCAAAGACTCAGCTTGCAGCCAACACATTTCATTAGAACGTTAGACACCAGACTAGTAGGCAATGATATAGCTGTCAGAGGACTCTCCGTCAGTAAGTTGCCACAAGGAACACACACCCCAGGTTCTGTGTCCCACAGTCAGGGTAACTGTCAGTGTGCAATACACTGTTTCTCAGCAGCATCAAGTCCCCTCTGCCCTCAGTGAGACATGATTTGCCAGCATACCCTCTGCTGCCTGTGGCATTGCTGCATGGCTTGAGTGTTTCCCAAAATCACCCACTAAATACACTGCCTGCCCTTGGGTGTTTCCTTGTCGTGCTCTGCGGTCACCCAGTCTTGGACAGTTGGTGAAACTCTATTTTGAGCACTGAGCCAAGACTACTTGGAATGAAGGGATGAAGCCCAGGACCTCATGAGCCCTTTTCCACTTCTACTTAGAGTTGTTGAAGGAAAATTAGTGTCTTTTCCTGAAATTCTACATTATCTACACTCCTTGGCCCAGTCTTTTCACTCCTAGTTGCTTGTCTTACAGAAAGATTCATATTCATGTGTAAAGGAAATTCAAAATGACATCTTTGTTGCTTTGGTTGTGATATAAAACAAACTGGATGTACTTAACTGTTCAAAAGCCAGGTCAAATTAAGTATCATGCAGTCCTACAATGTAACACAATGCAGCTATTAGCAATAATGCTACTTATTTCTAGGAAATGGTAAGGAAAGATGCTGAAAGTATATTGTTAATTTAAAAAATCAGATTATGAAAAAAATGACTGTTTTATTTCCCATATGTACATATATAGAATCTATTCTGTATAATATCAGACTGTATTTTGTTAACATAATTGTATTGTGCTTGAAAATGAATTTCATTCCAAAAATATTTGAAGATGAAGGAGGGCTCATGTTCAGTTTTGAAAACTGTTTATCATTCATAGTCTGAATACCTTATTGCAACATTTCTTTCATTAAAAAGTAACTTGAATATTAAATTATATATATTTGTTTATATGTATGTATATATGTGTGTATATATAAACATGTGTATTTCTCTAACTTTTATAGCAACTGAGTCACTGAATTTCCTTATATGCTATTTGACATTTTTTCCTTGAGAGTGACTTTTATTTAATCTTATTTAAAAAAATTTTTTTTTGTACTGGGGATCAAACTCATGACCTCACACTTGCCAGGCAGGCACTTATGCTACTGAACTAAATCCTCAGCCTTTGAGGGTGACTTTTATAATACAAAAAAAGTTTATAAAAAAGTTTCACACACATTCACGTGTGCACATGTTCTCACACACACACACTCACACACACACACACACTCACAAGGCTCTTCTCTCCCCAAGACCCCTTTCGTGCCATGCAACTGCCTGAAGCTTCAACTCCTTGTTCTGTCAGGAGCTTTGCGATCCCGTCTAAACTCCACATGGATTCCTCCGGGTGGGCTGTTTTCTTCTTTCCAGTGACCTCACCCAGCAGTTGTAACTCTTCCACAGGTATTCCAAGATGAGGAAGAATATAGAGGGGCATTTCAAAATAATCCCACCTTCATAACCCAAATACTTTAACAAAAGTTTTAAGACATTTTCTTTTTCATAAAAGACTGAAGTGAAGAAAAACATAACAGTTCTGTTTTCCTCTGCTCCACCCCATGTATGACTGGCATAAGGGGTTTTTCATTGTAAAGCTTAGCTATTCTGACTCCTTCCGCAAGTTAATTTACCTCAGGAACCCATGTTCCTCCATAAAGGAGAGGGGAACAATGGAGTCTTTTACATTCTCGATAATATGGTGCCCATTAGCTAAATGCTGACTTTGTTGAGCCCTGGAACAGAACAAAATATTCCAAAGCAAGGTCATGGCTGTAGCAATCTGGGAAGAAAGGGGACCTTCACACCTGTGTCTGAGCCTTGGGTCTGGTAGGAGCCAAACTGGCGGGTCTAGAGCTGGAGGGATGGGGCTCGGGTACCTCCTGTCTAGGCTGAGGCCCAGAAAAGCTGAGGCCTGAGCCCAGAGGAAGCAATAAAGGAGAGACAGAGGGTGGGACATAAGCCTCCTGGGCCAGACAAGCCAGAATACCTTATAGACCTGTTGCATGACAACACTCTGTTGGTAAGCATTTCTCAGTACATACTTCCAACACATTATATGGATATCCTTAATGTCACATAAACTAACAAACGTCAAAAACGTAAAAGATAAACTTTAAAAATAAATAGACACACAGTATGCAGAAAATACCACAAATTGAATTTGTGAAGATTACTTACTCAGTGGAATAGAAATAAATACTGGCAAATATGCAGCCTCCAAGAAACAGGGCATCCCTGCTCCTTGAAAGAAGTCAGAAAGAATCTTTTGCAACCTGTGTTTTTCATCCCTTTGGGGAATTCTGGAATGACCATAAAATCAGGCAGGCATTTCACAGCCCCAGGAGGCTGCCTTTTAGGTCCTCAGAGGATTATCATTTCCTACTCCCTGCCAGCACCAGGTTTCCAGGGCCATTCAGAGATTGCAGTTCCCAGGAAGGAGGAGGGGAGGAGCCTTGGAGTGGGCAAGAGAGAAAGAGATGGTGTGGAATGTTTTAGAGGACCGAGGTCCCATGGTCAATCGTTTGGCAATAAGAAAGAGTATCTTCAGAGCAGCACCCAATAAAGGTTTTTAACTCTTTTGTTTTCCATCAGTCCAACCCATCAGAGAGGTGGAAATTGGAAAGTAGGAGAAAATACATTTTAGGACAAGAGATACACATGGCTAGAGTAATATCCTGGGTGTTTATTATTTTTTTTCTTCAGTCAAACTTGTACAGTTTTATCCATTTTTATGATGAGGTTCTAAGTATGAACCATATGTCTATCCCCGATGTTACTGGAAACTGCATCAGGCACTCCTCCAACCACCTGCCCTCCCGCTGGGTTGGTGAGAGGAGTCCAGGCCGGGCACTCCATCTGCACTGGCCCAGCAGTTCTCTCTTTGTGAGGAGCCAAGTGGGGCAGAGGAACCCAAGAAGAACAACTAAACCCTATTCGGGAAAACAAATGGCACCCTAGAAGTTCAGAGGACAAACAAAATAATGAAGATTACTTAGGGTAAAAAGAGAAAAAGGTTCTAGAAAACTAGCACTTCTCGTAAACATCATTTCTATGAAGTAGAAGTAGAAAGCCATGTATGTCAAGAAAACAAGAGAAGATGAAAAGGGATATAAAGAGGGCAAAGAAACTCATAAATTAACAGTAAGATTAAAACCATCAAGTAGGAGGCAATAAAGAATTAGATTAATGCCTAGAAAATTACATCATTGATATAGAGGATGAATTAGCAGTCTTTACGAAATGCAGAGGAAATGGGAAAAGCGATAAAGATTACTAGAAAGGAAATTATCTATTTGAAGGATGAATAATGGAGACATATTCCAAGGAGTACATGCTGTCCCAAGGAAGAATAAATACGTGGGTGTGGAACCAGTTATGTATAACTGAATAAAACACTGCAGAACATTCAAAAAATTTTATTAGTATATAAATCAAAATATATGAAAAAGGAAGAAGAAAATACAGGCAAGTATTTATCTGATATCAGAAGAGGTGCAAGCTCTCTAAAGAAATAACATTGATGACAGAAAATTATTATATATTCATATATAATGAGAGATTTGGATACATACATTTTTCAAGTTTAAAAAACTTCACAAAATTGAAGTAAATAAACTTGGGGAAATGTATGTGCTATATATATTGCACAAGATTAATGTATTTAATCTATAAAGAGCTTTTTAAAAACATAAGAAAAGAGATACCCTTTTATAAGAAATTCAAGAAAAACTCATAAATCAAATACACACTGGAATAAATACTGATAAATACTTGAAAACATACAAACTTCATTAATAATTCAAATATAAAACAGTGTTGGCATAAATATTTGCATTTTACTTTTGCAGCTTTTAAAAAAGTTTTAATACTTACAATGATTCTGCCATACACAGTTGATTTTTGAAAAGCACAATTTAAGTAGTACTCCCCTTCTCCCATAGGACAGAGTCCCCTTATCTCTTGGAATTCAATTTTACCGTTACTTCCTCCAGGGAGTTTTTTCTGTCCACCCTATTATATCTTTCCTCAAAGGAGGGAGGGCATCCAGATGGCATCAGTTGAAAAAGTACACAGGGACAGAGGTTGTTATAAGAAAAGGAGTAAGTTTTTATCTCAACGCAGAGAAGCAGCCTTGTATCCCACCTAAGCTAGACCTCTGTCAGCATTAGAAAGGAAAGCATTCATTTGAGCGGTAAGTGAGAAAGTGAAAAAGTGCCTAGACCCAAAGTTCTGCAGCAACCTTGTGCAGTGGGTGCAACTTGTCAGCTATTTGTTAATGGATCATTTAATACTTTAGTGATCTGAGATTCCTAAAACAAAGAGATCCAGTCATCACTAGTGAAGAGCAGTAAGATATTAAGATGAAGTAATTCTGGTAGCATGGCAAGAGCACAGTCAAATATCTTGGTTTGGGATTTTTATTTTACAGGAGTGCAACTTAGTAAATATTTAAAATGTCCAGTGAAGTTGGAATGACCCATTTTACTGTACAGATAACAAAAACGAGGTTCTGGGTGAACACTATCTCTACAAAGTCTTGCCAAAGATATCTGGTTGAGCAGCCTCTGACAGAGCCTTTCTGGAGCTCAGGCTTCATTGCTTTCTGCTCTGGATCTTGGGACCCATTGTGCTCTTGCCTGTCACTGGGCTTCCACTCTCCCTTTACTCGTTTATTATTCCTTTGTCTCCTTCACCATCTTGAACACAGGCCCTGCTGTTAATTTTTCTCTACCATAGCACACCTCTTTCCTTCTAGCCATTTATGAAGGGACATCATTATATTTCCAATGTTTTTACTTGTGTATGGTCAGTTTCCGTTAAGTTCCCACCCACTTGGTGCTTGCTGTATTCCTAGCACTATGCATAGCTCCCAATAAACACTTGCCTAGTGATGAATGGAAGGAGGAAAGAAGGAAGGCCAATATTCCACTTTTACTTGACATTTTAGACAAAAAAATAAAAACTATTTTTTTCCACTAGTGTATTACAAAAATGTTAAAATGCATAGGAAGTTGAGAGATTGTGCAATATTGGTTCAACAGTTATTAACATGCAATAATTTTAAGGAAAAATCATTTTAAGGAAATCTGGTCTATCTCTCATTTTAAGGAAAAACATAAAATCATTTTAAGGAAAAACAAATTTAAAACTAGGTTAGCCCCTGCCTGTGAGTCAGCCCAGAGTACAGACTGGGGAGAACCAAGAAGGAAGCTGAGCCCCTGCCTGTGAGCCAACTGGCACACGGGCTAGGAAGAGAATAGCACCTCTCCCCAGCAGTGCGCAACCAGCTGATTTAGAAGAGCTGTATTGTTTGATTGACTTTGCAAGTATAAAGCCAGTATCTGAGCAACTATTTCGAGAACAACAATGTGCAACATGGTAACTATCGTAGATTTTCTACTGTCTTACCGATGTTTTGATTCATTTTATTATTCTATTTTCTTTAAAATTAAATTTAAAAAATTAACTCTTTAAAAAATAAAACTAGGTTGGCTGGTTGTGACATAAATATTCTGTAATCTCTACCAAATACTTCTGGAATCATTAGGGTCAAAGGTTCCTCTGGGTGCTGCATTGTCTCTATGTGGCCCTGAGTAGCATCAGGGACAGAAAGCTACAGGCTCCCATGTGCAGAGGTTAGGCTTCCACATAGTTCCTTGTGGTACCCCAGGTGTTTGGAGTGGTAACATAGCTGGACCTGCATAGGGCCTTAAAAGGCTCTGCCACGTGGGTTGGCTTATTTCCCCTTTTGGAGCCCATTTCTCCTTCTGTGAAATGGGTTAACATTTCAGTCTTGCCCACCTCACTCTCCTCACTGACAAGACAGGAGAGTGGGAAGTAGAGCTAAGACATTGGCCTTTGTAAAAGTTCAAAGCTTGCAGTGTTCTTAAAATGTAATGGATTCTGGTAATCAGGGGCACACACAAAGCATCCGGCTATCTGGAGTTTCTCTCTTGGTTAATTTGCACTGTTGATGAAGAATTCCAGGTTCACTCCCAGCTCCTGTTATCTGGCAGGACTTTGGATCCCAGCCTTGTGGCTCCTCCTGCAAATGAGGATTTGAGCCAAGGGTGAACCTGCAAAGACTGCGCAGATACAGCTCACTCCCCAGAAGCTGAGGGCTTTGAATGTTTTGCCAAGTCCCCTTCCCACTCTTGGCAGAAGATTCTAGCAGCAAGCATATAGAACGTCTGTCTTCTGACTCTTCCCTCCCCAGCTGCTGGATTCCTGTCTCACATCCACCCTCCTACTCCCTTTCTTCTCCCTCCCAGATGAAACTTGTAGGGGACCTTTTGCCCTGAATTCCAGCAGGAAATACAACTAGCAACCAGATGTCCGACTTTTTCACCCCATTGGCAGGGATTAGCCATCTTTGTGGTCTTTCCTCTCTGTTAGATCTTTCAGCTTCTTCATGCTCCATTTCCTTCCGTTCAGACACACAAACACCCTCCAGAGGAGAAACAAAAAGTAGCTTGCAAAATGCAGTAAATGTGCATGGGATTTACATGCCTTACCTGCAGCCAGTGGCTGGGAATGTCAGAGCGATGGCACCATGAGGACTTCAGCTTTCAGGTTCATCTGGTCTATCTCTAAATTCAGATGCAATAAGGACTAAAGGCTTTAATCAAGGACATAGATAATTCAACGAATTTACAGCTTACCAAATGCACTGAAGAAAACAAATGCAGACTGTGTGTCTGTTCATGTATCTGAGTTCCCCAGGAACAAGGAAGCCAGATCTTCTCTCGCATAAAGCAGATGGCTTTGGAACTGGGAGATACCACAGAGTGGCTCTTTCCAGCCTTTCACTTTGCAGGGGAGAAACTGAGGCTCTGTTGGAGTGGGAAAGGCTTGTCCAAGTTCCTTACTGGATGGCAAAATATGGCATCCCATTCAGAAGCATGGCTCTAGTGGTCACAGGCCTGGCTTGGGCTGCCCGGTCTCCCTGCTTCCTGACCTGCTGTCAGGCTGGGCCTGTCTTACTGTAATCTATGGCAGCCAGTCCAAAGCAGCAGTCATCTTGAGAATTTTCTCTCCTGTATCCACCAGCTGTCTGATAAACACCTTGAAAGGGAAGAAACCAAAGCAAGTGTTTCTTAAAGAAATGCACAAAAGACATGTGAATTATCCCAAGAAGCCTTTACATGGGGTTTTAAGGAATGGCCACTGAACTGCACAAAGTACAGTGCCCCCCACTCAACTTCTCCCCTATCTTTCAACCTTCCCTGTGTGCATCTGTCCTTATTGGTGTGAATTCACACTCCATTGTTTCTAGATGTGTGACTTTGACAGGTCACTGCCTCCAGTGTGGCTCAGTTTCTTCATCTACAAAATGAGGATGATAGATCTTATCTGACACAGTTGTTCTCTCCTTTCTGTAATGCAAGGCACTATATCCATGGCCCTTGCACAGTGAGTCCCCACAGAACAGAAGGGCTCCTCTTTGGCAAGCCCAGCTTCAGTTGCCTCTTAGAAGAAAGACTTACCAGGGTCTTAAACACGTATTCAATTCGTCTAAGTTAGGAAAGCATCTTCTGTATTAGAGCTTGAGTGTGTCCCCAAAAGATTCATGTGTTGGAAAGTTGTCCTCCAACATGGTGATACAGGAGTCATGAAACATTTCAGGTGGGTGCCGTGAGAGGGCGTTAGCTCACTGGGAAGCTGCCCCGAGGAGGGAGTCATGTATGGCTCATGGGACCTTGAGCTCTTGAGAGAGTTGTTATAAGAGCAAGCTAGACCACTGAATCACCCTCTGGCTTCCTGTTTAGCCATGTGTTCTCTTCCTCCCACACACGTTCTCACCATTGTGATGCCATCTGCCCGGTCTTGAACTTTTAGCCTCCAAAACAAACCACTTTTCTTTAAAAGTAGCCTACCACAGTTATGTTGTCAGAGGAAAAAAAATAGACTGATGCATCCTAGCAGGGTCCCTGTGGGAAATGTGTGCCTCTTCCATCCCAGGGCTGCAAGCAAGAGATCTGTCCCCGGTGCTTCCAGTTGTACAGTGTCCAAAAATCTTAACTTCTTTGTAAGAGAAAAGAAAAAAAGGAGTGAGAAAAGCAAAGAAGAAAGAAAAATAAAAAACGACAGAAAGAAAAAGAAAGAAATCACAGGAGAAAAGAAACCAGGGTCTCAACTTTAATGTAAAATTAATCCCAAAGGGTGCCTGTTGGCTTTGGGCTCAGAACAAGTTAATTGCAAGTGGTAATGAGAAAAACACAGCTGACACTCATAAATGCTGGAGCTAACGAACAGTTCAATCCCTGGGCAGTGAGCGAGAAACTAGCTTCCTAGCCAACCAAGATGTCAATAATTGCTCAAAATAATTGCCTAAAGAATAAATACCAAGTTATGAGTTTGAGGTGAAATTTGTCTCCAGGCCTTGGTTTCTCTGTATGTAAGATGAGTGCATTAGTAATACCATCTTCCCAGGCTCCCAGTATTGCTTTGTTTGAACATCAAATGAAACGATTGATTTGGAACTCTCTACAAAATGAGAGATGTGTTATGAAAATAGGAGAGCTCAGAATGAACTGAGGAATCAGACTGTGCATGGTTAACCAGGTTAGACTCAGAAAATAATTCTTACCACATATGATTGATAAGAGAATTTCATAAAATTATCCATACATGCATACACTGTACACTCTATAGAGGGTCCTTGGAATGGTAGCACCAATGGTAAGCACTGAAATAACGTTAACCATTATTTATTTGGGGTTGTCCCTCTCAGGATTGCCTTGCCTTATAGTGACTAACCCAAGCTTATGACCAGAGGCTCAGTTTGGGCATGTACTTTGATTCTTTTTTCTAATTATTTCTGGTCACATGAGTCAAACACCCATTCCTCCCACAACTTTCTTGCATCATGCAAACAGAGTTAGTTCGAGTAGACAGAGCAGTACAGAATTTTAAAGACAAAGTGACTGACAGTACTGCTGAGATCTAACTCATTGATATGCTGATTTTAGTGGACCAAAAAATCACACTGCACTGGGAGCTCATTGCATGAAGGCATGTCTACCTGCAAAGCCAAAGAGAGATGTAATGACATCCTCAGTGAGCTTTTTATCTGTACAACTGCTGGAATCTTTGGCAAAAGATACTGAGGGAATTGTGTGTGTGTGCGTGCACACATATATGTGTGTGTGCATGTATGTGTGTTGGAAAAGGAGTGTGAAATGTTCACTAAGCAAAAATGCCATGCTCTTTACAAGACAGAAGAAGTTTCAAGCAGTGGTCTGCCTGGCTGTCTATCCACCCATCTCCATCCTGCCTCTGTCTGATGCTTAAGGCTTCTCAGAAAGCCCTTCTCAAAGAGAGTCCTTACATCACATTATCATATGATCATCATCATCATCACAGTTGTCATCATCATCATTATCATCTTCATCATCATTTGTGGTACTGGGGATTGAACCTAGGACCTTCACACTGAGTTACATCCCCAACCCCTTTAAAAATTTTTTTATTATTATTTCAAGATAGGATCTTGCTAAATTGTTAAACTTTGTGGGCTGGGCTTGAACTTGCAATCCTCCTGCCTTTGCCTCCCAGAGCGCTGGAATTACAGACATGAGCCATCACCTCAGTCTAGATTACCTCATTATTGACATGCAGCCTTAAGCAGAAATTTATGACAGGTGCCCAGAGATCTTGACTGTCCTGTGCTAAGCACAAGTTTCACAGCAAGTGCATGAATGGAGTCTCCATGATTGTGTCTTAGCATGTCCTTCAGTACGTGCTAAGGGTAATATTAAGGGCAATATTAAGCACAACTGAGTGATTCACACACTGCCCATAGGGGTGAAAGTTGGCACAATGTTTTTAGGATAGATTTGGCAATATTTTCAAAACTAAAGATATATCTATCCTTTAAGTCTGCTTTTACTTCAAGAACTCTCTGTCCTACAGAAACATGTACATGCATGCACCCAGATACAAGCCTGCTGATCCCAGCACATCAGTAGTAGGAGAGAACTGGAAACAACCCAAGGGCTCATCCAAATGCACAGAGATGCAAGGATGCTCGCTGAGCCAGGCTTATAATTGTGAGAAAGAGAACAAGACAAAGCAAAATCCATTTGTGGAAGCTGTTTAAACAGAGATGACTTAGTATATAGTCTAGAACGGCATGGAAAGGCTCCAAATATATAAGTGGAAAAAGCAGATTGCAAAATGTTAAGTGTAGTGAAATCCTTTTGTATAGTATCTGCATAGAAATAAGGTCCGGTTGAACTATTAATAGTTGTTATCTTGGTAGAAGAGGGACTCTTGAGCTTTCTACATTATTTAATTCCATGATAGTTGAGTTCTTCTGATGAAGATATACTAATTTTGATTTTTTTAAACAATCATTATGGGTGATTACAGAAATTCATATGAGCAAAGCGGAGTAGATAGGGCCAAAACTACATAGACAAGTCATGTATATTCAGATTTAAAAGATATTTTTATTGAATTTATTGGTTCATTTTATGTACACATAAAGATCACATCCATCACAAGGAATTTGCACCCATACATGATACAACTTGATTCTTTTTTTAAAAAAACAGGTTTCTAAAGTAACTATGACAGTTTTTACCCCCACAAGAGCATATGAGAGTTCTAGCCCATGCGGCATATAGCTGGATTTGAAGGCAGTTTCAAGCATCTAGAGAGGAAGTTTGATTCACGCTCTTTCATGGGGTCTTTGATGGATAGTGGCCGTGGTTTCTGGGATCGGGAGCACAGAAAGCTCAAAGATCTACTCACTGTTGAGAGCCATAAACACCAACCAACAGGCTTGGGTTGTGGTGCTGATTGATAGGGGAACTTTGAACTTCACAGCAAGGTGAAATGATGTCCCTGGATGCAAGCACAGCCCCTTCTCTTTTCTTCCTGTGAAGCTGGTATACAGAGAGACCATGGTCCAAGCCCCTCGCCAGCACAGATCTGAATCTAAGCTGGAGCAGAATGAGGGCTTTCACAAAGGCCCCCACCCCTCACCAGGCTGAGAACTCTTAACAGCAGATTTTCCCTTCTAGGCTTTCTCCCAGAGTGCCTAAGAAAACTTCCAGGTTTCTCCCTATGACTTTCTAATTCTTTGAGTTTTGGTTCAGGGTGAGCTGAACAAGAAAAATCTGACTATATACTGGAGACCCTTATTTCCAGGGAACAGAGGGAAAGGCAGCCTCTCTCTGTAACTCCTCATGTTCTGCTACCTTTTTCTGTCTTAGTGGTGACAAAGCACATTAGACTGGGTAATTTCTAAATAACAGAAATTCCTCCCTTATGGTTCTTGAGACTGGGAAGTCCAAAATCAAGGCATCAACAGACTTAGCATCCTCCCAGATGGCATCTTCTGTGTATCCCCAAGTGGCAAAAGGGATCAACAAACTCCTTTGAGCCTCACTGAAAAAGACAGTAATTCTATTTGCAAGTGTGGCACTCTCATGAATAAGCATGTCCCAGGCTATTTCTGGGTAACATTACAATGAGGTCCTGGAATCAACACACATGTGGAGATATATGTGAACCCATAGTAGCTGGTTTTCACTGATAGGTGGGTGGGGCAGAGTCCTCCCCAGCAGGACATCGGCAGCTCTAGAACCATCACTTCCTGGGTCTGTGGAAGAGAACATATACCTGTCTTGATTTAGTAAAGTTTTCTGGACCCATTGAAAGCAAGTGGTGAGAAGCAGTTAGTCGTCTTAATTGTGCCTCAGCTGAGAAAGCCCGCAAACAGTAATGTTTTTCAACAAAGGTCCTGAACTCTAAGGGAGGGTTTCTAAGCTTGAGGGGTTTTAGAGTGTCATGTAAAACACCCTTCAATATTTAAAGCTACTTAATGGGAAAAGGTACCAGATACATCCTGTGAATTTCTAGCAACATGTGTACCCATCATTGATGGGCATGAGTTACAGAGAAAAGAAGGACTATTTTTACTCACTGTAAGGAGTTACCTTTCTAAGAAACTGAGTAACAAAGTAATCAGCTATTTCCTACTGCAGTGAATTCTCCACCACAGGAAATACATAAATAGAAGGCTGCTGACCATTTGCCAGGCCTATTAGAAGTTGACTAAGACTAAGTGATGCTCCCTTTTAGCATTACCTTAAAATGTGACCTTCATTAATCTGGGGCTGCATCCACTCACTGATGGTCATATGCCAAGGATGTGGACAGTGCTGTGCAGAGGATGTTTGTGGCATGTTTTTGAACAGTGTTGTAAAGGATGAAGGAAGGAAGGAAATCAAAGGTCTATATATTCTTTGCCCAGCATGCATCCTGCTGCAGCACAGTGGAAATGCTTATTTCAAGGTGTCTGCTTGGACCCTTAGAATTCTTTGATTTTTCTATAAACCCAAGCTATCAGTCTCACCAACTAGAACCTCTGTGGTAAGGTCAGATTTGGGCTTTTCCTGGGGCAGATGGCAGCATGGTAAAGCACTATTGATCTAGGCTTTGGATTTAGACCAATGACTTTGTCACCTAAAAGTGTGACCTTGGGCAAATGACCTCCTCACATTACTCTCAACCCATTTTCTCACCTGTAAAATAAGGATAATAACAATACATGTAACAGTACACTTAAATTCTCATTAAAATTACTATTTTATATATTTATCCCTAAACCATAGACAGTGGGCTTTCCATTTTGTGCTGCTGGTTACCCCTATAGAGCTAGTCCTGAGTTCAGAGCTCAGTGATAGCTGAAACTGTGGGCCTAGGAAGGATTTTGGAAAAGTCTGAGCTCATCCAGCAGTTGTCAGGCTGCAAAGGTTGACTGGCCAGTAGGGAGCAAGGATGATACCCACTGATGAACATTTTAGGAGGCAGAGTAAGGTCAGGAAAATGCTATCTTTTGTTCAGAACTGCTTGGTGAAATAGACAGTTGACGGCGAAGGCTGTTTCCTCAAGACTTTACATGGGCCCCAGCCAAAAGAGCATATTCTTCTAGGAGAACTGGCACTAAAGAGGCTGTGTGGGGAAATGTACCTGGATACCTAACTCAGAGCTGGGAGAGGGAAAGAAGGAGGACACTGACAGCCTTTAGAAACCCATTGGATGAGGGAAGCACCTTAATAGAGTAGAGCAACGTAGCAGGAGTTGGGAGCTTGTATGGGTTTATAGAGGCTTCCAGGAAGGAGGTGGTTCTAAGGCCATAGTCCTTGGCATACTGCTTTTTTGTTTTTTTCCT
This sequence comes from Hydrochoerus hydrochaeris, assembly GCA_004027455.1. Taxonomy (NCBI): domain Eukaryota; kingdom Metazoa; phylum Chordata; class Mammalia; order Rodentia; family Hydrochaeridae; genus Hydrochoerus; species Hydrochoerus hydrochaeris. Next base: position 595,862 of record PVLA01000220.1, read on the forward strand.
GATGCCTTCTGAGAGCCAGGGTTTCTGCCCATGATCCCATCACCCTGAGGATGGAGCTGGTTAAAGTCTTTTCTAGAGCATCACCACCATGAACTATGACTAAGAGCCCACTCAGGTTGACTGACTTCTGGAAAGTTTGGGGGCCCTGCAGTGACACAGGATTGTTCAGTTTATTCTAAAAGTATTTGTTGATCATCCCTCTGTGCGAGGTGTGATGCTAGATTTTGAAGATACAAAGAAGAGCAAAGACACTCATGTACCCATGGGGCCAGTAAATGTGCACTGACCGGCTTGGTACTAGGTCCAGTGCTGGGTTTGTGGACACAGTGATGATACTGTTCATCCCTCCTAAAAGCACACAATAAACTTGTGTCATGTGACAATGGGAACAAAGATAAATCTGAGCCTCTTTCCTACCCTTAGAGAGCTCACTATCCATGGATCAGACAGGCACACAAAAGCAGCAGTGTATAAATGATGTCATTACAGAGGAGTGGAGGTAGGATGGAGTTCTGCCTAGCTTCTCTGAGACATTTCCCACTGTTGGAGGAGACTCCAAGGCAGAGTTGGTGGCCAATGGCCAGACAGAGAAGCGCCTGGTGTGTTAGAGCCATGTGTCAGTGGGGCTGAGGGAGCTGTTGTGTGGGCTCTGGAGAAAGAGGGTAGGAGAGGGGCTGCAAAGATGGTTCAATGTCTGACTGCAGGAGCCTTACTAGGTGTCTGAATGTGACTCTCATCCAGCAGAGAGCTGTGAAGTGATTTTGATTGAGGGAGCAACATGCTGAAACTAATGGTTTATGTGGCTCCTCCTGGCGTGGACCTTAGAAGATCAGCAAGAGGCAGAAATGTCAGAAGGGAGCAGTTGTCAATGAGATGAGAGACTAAAAACATGTCCTGGATTAAGGGAAACAGTAAAGAGAGATTCAATTCTGAGTCCGCCTCCTCCCCTAATAGGACCTGAGCCTCCTTTCCCAGCCTGAGCTCCTGGTATGGTGTGTGGACTCCAGCACAGAAACCATGTTAGCACTAAAACCATGCCCAAAGCCCTGCCCCATGGGCCCGCTATAGGAGTTGAAGGAGGAGCAGGAGGAAAATGAGCATGTGAGGGGTCCTGCAATTTCTGCCTCTCCACTATTTCAGCAGTGTGAAGACCTGGGAAGTGGGGCTGAGGGATCTAGGAACCAGAGTGGGTTGTTCATTCAAGTGCATGAGGTCCATTGCCCCTGTTCTGCCTTTCTTCTCACAAATTCCTGTCTAGTTTCCAGTCCTCTACCTCCTGCCATGCTACTGATCACTCCCTCCTAGTCCTCAAAATGCCCCTTTCCTTCAGTACGCACAAGCCAACTCTCCTGGATTTGCCTTGAGCAGCATGGCTATTCCTTATCTTACTTGACTGACACTTCTTGGTGTCCCCACTAAATCTGATGGTACTGTCAGAACCCTGCTTATCTGTGTTTGTGCACTCACCCTGAGCGGGCTTACATACTGCTATGGTGTGACAGCTTGCAAGGCAGCAGGAAGTCCCTGCCCTAAGGTCTTATACATGTCTGCTTGTTATATGGGTATGTCATTCCTCTCACTAAAAATTAGAACTGACCTGGGTATGGTGGCACACAACTGTAAATCCAGCACTCAGGAAGCTGACGCAGGAGGATCATCGCAAGTCTGAGACCAGTCAGGGCTGCAAAGTGAGCTCAAGTCTAGCCTGAACTGCATGGCTAGATCCTGTCTCAAAAAGAAAAAAAACAATTAGAACTTATTTTTCCAGTCCTTAGATATGAATCTGCTTGTGCTAATAAGTAATTAACAAAAGTGATGTGAACAAAGACTAGGAAAACATTTGTGTATTGGTGCTCACCAACTTTTGCTGTGCTCCAGGCACTGAAATCACCATTTGTTTATTTAGTTATTTTTGTACCAGGAATCAAACTCAGGGCATTGCGCTTGATAGGCAGGTGTTGTGCCACTGTGCTATGTCCCCAGCCTAAAATTACCTATTGAAGAATTCTTAGCTAGCCTATTGGAGAGGACACGTGAAGGAGAACTGACATGCACTGGCCAGCAGCCTAACAAACTTTTGAGTGAGCCAGGTCCAGACCCCATTCTAGCTTCCAAGCAGGCCAAGCAGGCAAGTGCAACTCATGGAGCTTACAGATCACTGAGGGAAAAACCTTTTGATCAAATAATCACCATACTGAAATATAATAGCAAAAAGGACATATATACTCTAAAGATAGGAATAAGTTCCATGAGAACTAAGACTGAAAGAACCTCTCTAGAGTAAGAGCCATGAAGCTTTCCTCACATGGTGATGCTGAAGATGAACAGGAGTGGACAAGAGCGGGGAGCCTGTGGACTGAACGTGCAGCCCAAGGAGAAGATACTGCAGAAGATACTGAGAGAAAGCCAGTGTGGAGGGACACAGATGAAGAGAAGTGGCACTGAGCTGTGGGCAGTGAGGAGTGCCCTCTCGTCTACCAGTAATGGGGAGTCTTTTGAAGTGTGTAAATCCAGGATGTGCAGGGATTTGAGAAGATAGTAGCATTTTGATGTCATTCTACGCATTGTGTGGAAGACACACTGACCTTTGAGTAACCCCATCTTTCTGCCTCCTTTGCCTCTGTGCCTCCTTATTCTCTGATATCTCCAACCTTACCGCACAGGGGAAAGGCAACTACTGTTGTACGAGGCCCAGAAGAACCCAGCAATTGCTTCTGATGTGTGATACAATGAAGATAACTCCAAAACACTACCCATGACCCACAAAGCCCCGAGCTGTCCTGCCCACTTCTCGAGTTCCCTCTTCCTTTGTTTTCTCCAACCACCACATTAGTCTGTTCTTAGTTTCTCATCATCACCACCATGTTTCCTTTGTTGCCCAGGTCTTTGTACATACAAATTCTTCTGCCTAGAAAATTCTGCCCACCTTCATCCCCACCATAAATTTGTCTCATTTAATTCACTCTTGTTTTTCTTTCAGGTCTCCCTCCAATCTCCTATTGGTCAGAGTAGCCCTCTCTGCCCTGGTTCTGTGCCTTCATTGATTCCTTTTTATACAGTGTGGTTATTTGATTATTGCCTGTTTATTCCACTGAGTGGTAGAATCTGTGGGCAGGACAAGTCTGTTTTGACTCACCATTATGTCTGAGACCTGTCATATAGTAGGCTATCAGTAAAAGTGTGATAAGTATGTAAATGACTGATGAGGAAAGCAATCTCTGCTGAGTAGACCCCTTGGTTCTTACTATGTGCTGCCCTGGCAGTGGTGAAATCCAGGAAACCCATAGAGTTGGCCATGCTCATAACTACCTCATCAGGAAAGTTTCCAGAGCCACTTCTTTTCTGTGTCAGTGATTTTGGCTTTTGCCACGTGTTTGGAGTGGAAGCTACCCAATTGCTGTAGTCACAACAGCTTAGTGAGACTGATATGGCCCTGCCAGATTGCAAATGGTTGGGTATGCAGCAGCTAATACTTTCTAAAGGAAGCATGGCATGGATTTCTACCAAATAAGGAAACTGTGTTTTGGATGATGGCAAGCTTAGGTAGGGTCTTCTCTTGAGACGTTTAACTACCACAATTATGGAAAAGCGAAAAAAGAGCAGGAAGTCAACTCTAGTGATGGCTGTCTCACCACACACTGAGCTGTTGTTCTTGAATCCTTCAGGACAACCACTTTGACAGCTCTGGAACCAGAGGAACTTCATGGCTGAGAAAACCACATTCCTTGCCACCCCATCCTTCCAGATACCCTTGTGAAGTACTTCCTTTCCAATGGAGCTCGTGTTTGCCTTCTCCTCTCAAGTTTAAAGAGTAAGGGCAACCCAAGTGTGAGTCTAAAGAACACTGCTGATACCTATCTAAGGCTTGTAAGAGTCTCTAAAAGTAGCAGTCCAAATCCAAACCTGCTTCTAGTACCAGTTTTCCTCTGCCCATTTAGCTGTGAGGCATTAGCCTGCTGATGAAGTTATTGATAAAATCCTCAGGGTCCCAGCACTGTTGGGGTCCTTCACAGCTACATGAAGACATGATGTGTTTGTGAATCAGTGGTCCTCACCAGTACTCCCTGGTGCTAAGTGATATAGGTATTACTGAAAACGTGTCTTCTTGCATGGGTGCATCTCGTCATTCCAATTTGTTTGTGGCTGTGAGAATGTTGTGATATGAGCATATCTATTTCCCAGAGGTTAGTTGTAGACCTCAAAAATGAACTGCAGGCATATGATGATGACATGAGTAAAATGAGAGGAAAAACTGCAGTATAAAATGTTTAGCTTAACCAGTGCTTATTGGAACAATAGAGAGCTGTTTGGAGAACACAGACAGAAGAGATGGAATACTTAACATCTGCCTCTCTGATTTGCTACAATTTAATAAGATTGGGAGACTTGCATGTTGGATTTTTCTAAACCAGTCCTGGTGTCAAGCTCAGTTATGTGCCTGACACAGAACAGGAATTAGACAAGTGTTTGTGGATGAATCATAAAAGAAATTGTAGCCATGAAAGAGATCAGGATAGAGAATCTACCAAAGTAAGAGGTGGGAAGAAGATTCAAAGAGAGAGATGGGTCTCTATTTGACTTATATCATACCTCTGAAATTTCTTATTTTGCATAAATAAACGACTTTATAGGAAAGTTTCCTTACCATTGTAATTCCTATCTTATAAAGGAATCTTACCCAACAATCATAAATAAGTAAAATATATATTTTATTGTATATGAGAAATAGATTTCTTTCCTGTGGTCCTCAAACCAGAAATAGTCCCAGGAGAATTTTGCTCTTGCTCAGAGGCATAGCCAAGATCACACTGGAGTTCAGATGTCACACAAATTCTCATTTCACACGGAATGGATCAGAAAGGGGTTTCTCACACCCTGTGACTAAGAAAGCCCCTGTGACACATTTGGGGGAGGATATGTGGTGGATGTCTTACCTTGATTTTTAAATGTTCAAACTTGTTTTGCTGTACAGTGTGAAAGTGCTCTCCAAAAGCAGGTTTGTGGAAGCAATGCAGATGAGATCAATAGCCCGCCTGGACTCTTTAGTGCAGCATCTCTGTGCCATGCAAACAGTACACCACATGCCTTGGGAAGTCAGAGTTGATTTACAGGAGCTTAACTGATTTAGTTCATCGGTACAAATTGCCTGTAATATAGCACATTAGCAATGCTTCCATGTTGTCAGTGATACATCCACAGAAGCATTAGTCACTCTGCAAATAGAATGAATAGGTTTCACTACACTTCAAGATAAACATGTTGGAACACTGACTCCATTCACTCAGAGCCTTTTGAACTTGCTCAGGGCCCTTACCTGGCTGTTAGAACAAGCAAGTTTTATGACCTACTTGCTCTGTGCTACTTTGCTATCACCAAAAGACATAGATTCGGGTTAGGAATAACAATTGTGTTTATTGATACATTTACTTTTTCTCTCAATAAAGTATTGTTTTCCCAGCTTGGTTTATAGAGTATTATGGTTTCATGGCACTTATAGGATTTTGTTGGGCTGCAAAAGTTTAGTACGGTTCTGTGATTCAATAAGAGTGGTTAGAGCAGGAGTTTGGGAGTTAGGCCTGCCTGGTTGTGGATTCCAGCTCCATCACTTATGCAAACTCAGGAATCAGCTGAATCGTGGAGTTTTTAGCAGGAAAGGGCTAAACTATACAGTTTGAAAGGTTGTTACAAGGAGAGAAGCATCTCATTAGACTACATTTCCTAAAATATTTCATTGCCAAGTAAATATTTATTAAAAGATGCACCTTTACTGGGAAAATTCAAATTATAGAGAAAAGGTAAAAATTACTCTAAATCCTGTGAATCAGAAATGACCATGGTTAAAAGGCCAAAGTAACATGTAATAATAGCTAATACTGACCAGGTACTTTTACTAACAACAAAATAACGTGTGTTGTATATTTTATGAACTACGATGGCAATTTTACAACACCATTAAAATTGCTTAGGATATTTTCACTTTCTCTCTGTCTCTGCCTCTGTTATGCTTTTTTTTTTTTTTTTTTTTTTTTAAGACAGAGTTTAGCCTGGGAGTGCAGGCTGACTTTGATCTCGCTATCTACCCTAGGCTAGCCTCAAACTCATAACAGTCCTTCTCCCTCCGTCTTGCCAATGCTGGGATCACAAGTGTGTGTCACTATGCCCAGTTCTTTTTCTCTTTTTAATAAAGAATAAGACACAGAGAATTAAAAAAAAATAAACTAGCTGCTATGCGTTCACTTACTTATTTCTTCAGCCTGTGTGGGTTTATAACTCCCAGAAGTGTTTCTGATCCTGCCTCAGGAGATATCTTTTTAAAGAATTGATGTTTGCAAAATATTACATTGCTCATCAGAACATAGAACAGAACTTGTCTGAAAGCTTTTGTACATGAGGCTCTTTCCTCATTCCTGTATTCTGTAAAATCTTGCAGGTTTTGCTTCCTACAACCCAGTCCCTTCCAACCTCTCTTCTCATCCTCCTCCACTGCTCTCCTTCCCCTGTCCTTAAATTGGTTTCTCTGCTGTCCCCACTGCTCTCAACTCCCAACCCCCAACTGCCATCACATTTCCACTGTCACACCTTTCTTTCACAGTAAACTCTCTGTATGAAATACCTCTTCCTGCAGACTGTCCTATTTTTCATTCCGGGTCCACCATATCATCTTTTTTCTTCATGAGGGCTTGCTGGTCCTTAAGGATCTTTTCTTACTGGTTAGCATTCCAGGAAGTGTATGAAAAGGGAAAGAGGTGTAATTTTAGGGATGATGAAAGGTAAGAGATGTCATAGTCATTTCATAAATAAGAAAATGGAAGCTTATATATGATGAAATGGTCTATAATATGTGAAAATGCTTTATAAAACAAGGAGCTCCTTAATGCTAAGAAGGGTCTTTACTGTGAACAATTGAGTATACAACTTTAAATTGACAAATTTTTGATTTTCTGGTTTTTAGATCTTCTTTCACATGTTCAAGAGTCTTGACAATAGATGACAACCAAGTGTCTATGAGTTTCACCAGTACAAGGAAAATATCTTTGTATTCCTACTGCTTGAGACAGTACTTGATACACATTAGTACTGCATAAATATTTTTAGATTGAATAAGTGAGTGAAAGAATACTAAATCCAAGGACTAAATTTCTCTTGAGAGGTACAGGGAGTCACACCATAATATATACTAAAATTCAATGAGGAAAAAATTAAAGGATAACAGTATGAACTTAACTAGGAGCAAATTTAAGACCAAAAGCAAAGTAGAAAATTCAGTGATTGTCTATTGAAGGCCTGCAGCACACCAGGCCCTGATTTGAATGGTGAGGCTTCAATTGTGAAGAGCAGCTTAATTACAGTGGGGAATATAGACTTTGATCAAGTCCTGACTTGTGAGAAACGAATCCTAGCACAGTAAGAGGTGGAAGTGTATAATGGGGGGAACCTAATGTGTAGAGGAGGAGGTGGGGCAGATGTGGCTAGGGAGGGCATTTGTAAGAAAGTGGTGTTTATCCCGAGACCCAAGACTAATGAGGAGTGAGACAGGTTAAGAGCACTAGATACAGCATTTCACAAGGTTCCAAGATGGAGAGAGAACAAGTGAGGGAATCACATGCACAAGCATCTTGGTTTGGAGAAGAACTGTGGCTTGTGAGGAACAGAAGGCAGACCCATGCGAGCATGACACATGCTAGACAGTTGGTGATGGCAGACAGCATACCTCTCAGGGGTTTTGGATTTCATCTTAAATATGTTTTTTTTTTTTTTTTTTGGTACTGGGGATCGAACTCACGACCTCCCGCTTGCCAGGCAGGCACTTAAGCCACTGAGCTAAATCCCCAGCCCTACATCTTAAATATGATGAGAGGATTTTGACAAGTGTTACTCAGTGTCCATAATCTTATCTCTCTCTTTCTCTCCCTCTCTCTCTCTCTCTCTTTCATTTTATGGTTTTAGAGATTGACTTGGAACCTCACATTTCCAGACAAGCACCTTGCCACTGAGCTATCTCCCCAGCACAGCCTCATTTCCATTTCAACTGTGATAATTGTGAGGTGATAAAGGGACTGAGCAAGGCTGAGGGAAGCAAGAGAGTCCAGGAGAGATGTGACAGTGACCTGGACTCAGACCTAGTACTGACTACTTGTAGACACTTGACATGGAAAGAAGTGGGCAGTTTTGACATATGGCTCGAAGTAGAGCTGGTAAGACTTGAGGATGGCTGGAAGTGGCAGGGTGACCCTATTTATGCCTGACTAGACCACGCCACCAAACAACAGCTGTCCTTCCACTTCATCCCGGCACCGTCTTCCCAACCTCCATTCCTGATTTGTTCTCCAAGTTCTTATTACCATGTGACACACTAAATTTTACTTACCTTCATAGTTTTAAAAATGACCTATTCGTTATAACTTGGATTTTTCTGTGCTGTTTACTGTCTTACCTCTGATGCCCAAAATATGCTTGATGCATAGTAGGTGTTCAATAAACATTTATCATCTTATTGAAATAAGGAGCAAATAAACAAAGGTGAGAGATGGGGTAAGAGAAGAATGTCTATAGTTGGCTGTTGCTACATAATAACTAAGCCCAGAATCTCAGTGCTAGAGTCACATCAACTGGCCAAAGTTACCATGGTCATATTCAACTTCGAAGAAGCAAAGAAGTACATTCCAACTTTTCTAGTGGAAGATACTGCTGCAAAGGACATGGCCAAAAACAGAGATGTGTTATTCAACAACAGATAGGGAGAGAAGATTAAGGAAGCATAACCTAATTTAGCAATATGACTGCCAGGTATGGTTTGAGCAACCCTGTGATGGAACTGTCATTTATAAGTGATGAGGAAGACCAAAGCAGAATCAGACTGGGGAAGGAGAATGAAAAATATCAGGAATTCAAATCTGGACTTGATAAACTCAGTAAGATTGCCAATGGCATATGTTGCAAGTAATAGAAGTATAACCAGCTTGTTTAAAGCAGACTATATTGGCTGAGGGAACTGGAAAGATGAAGGAAGATCTAAAGTACTTTTAAAGACTCTCAGCTACAGCTGGATCCAGGAACTCAAAATATTTCATGAGGAATTTGTCTTAGCTTCTATTTTTCCATTATTCTCTCTTTTAGCTTCATTTCTAAGCAAACTCCTTTTATGTGGTGGCTAGATGATCCTGATGGCTTCATAAGCTCCTTTAGTTCAGCAGTATCTTGGTTATTTTTCTCTTATTTCTGGGACAGAATTCTTGACACCCAAAGTGAAGGAAGGAAAGGTTTATTTGGCTCACTGTTTGTGGAGGTTTAGGTCCATAATCAGCTGGCTCCAAGGCAGGGGTGGCATGGCTGAAGGGCAACGCTTTAAGGCAGCAGCCAACAAAAACAGCCAGAACAAAAAGAGGAAAGAATAAGCCTCTTCTCCTCCCTTATTTTGTAAGCAGGCTACCCTCCCACACACTTACTACTCCCCTTCCTGGCTGGAGTGGGTATAGTACTCACACCAGATTTGTGCCCCCTTCTTGAACAGGCCGGGGATATTTACAAAGTAAGGATCTTGGCTCCCTGCTGAGTCTCTTAGATAAATTTCTAAACTTCTCAAATTGACACAGTGTATCAACCATAAAAGCACTGACAGTAGGAAGGAGGACTTTTTCCTCTCAACATCCATAGATCTACCTGATGAAACTTGCATGTTGTTTCACTTAGGTCATGTGGTCATCTATGAACCAATGGCTGTGTGGGATGGGGAACTATGACAAGAGGGAGAATGACACTACAAAGAAATCAGAAGTGGCTTGGAAAAAATATGGGAAGACACAATCTATAACTGCTACAGTCCAGTAGGGGGATTAAGAGAGTTGTTGCTATAATTTGGATTCGAATGTCTCCCAAAGGCCCAGTGTTAAAGGATTCATCACCAGCGTGTGGTACAACTGGAGGTAGTGGAAGCTTTAGTGGGTGGGGGCTACAGAAGGAAGTTAGGTCACTAGGAACATGCCCTTCAAGGGGTACTGGGACCCCAGTCCCCCTCTTTCTATTTTTACAGGACTGGGGATTGAACCCGGGGCCTTCACACTGAAGTACCTACTCAGACTATTTATTTTATTTTGATAAGATCTAAGTTGCCCAAGTTGGACTTGAACTTGTGATCTTCTTGCTTCAGTCTCCCAGAATGCAGGGATTATAGGCTTGTAGTACATACCCAGTTTCCCCTTCTTCTTTCATTTTGCTTGTTGGCTGCTGTGAGGTGACCACTCTAACACATGGTCCCACTATGATGTACTGTGTCACCACAGACCCAGAGCAATGTTGCCAACTAACCATCAACTGAAACGTCTGAAATCATAAACTTCTCCTGTTAAAAAAATTTGGCAGCAGAAAGCTAACCAACGCCACAGTTGAATGTAAGGATCTGGAGCTCATTAGTTAAGTTCAAATGGAAACACAAATTTAGAAATTGCCTATAACAGATGCTATGTTTCTCCCAAAATAACCAGAAAATAATCAGCCATGAAAACTGGAGATCAAAAATGCAAGCCCCAATCACTTTACCTTATCTGCCATTAGAGAACAGCTAATCAGCAAAAGAACAGTAAGGTAGAATCTTCTGCATGACACAGGCCATCACCATGGTAATAGCCAGCACTTATTTTTTGGTTAAGTCTTTTTTTCAGAGATACGCAGGTGATACTGGAGGCCTGAGAATGAATGAGATTTCCTACTAGAATAAAAAGAGGAGAAGATAGATTGTCTTATAAACAGAAATTTTATGTACAAAATGAACTAAGAATATTTTAAAAGTTTCTAGCACATATAAGGAGCAAACGCATGTTTTAAAAACAGACACCTATATAGCGTTTCCTATGTCTCAGGCACTGTTCCATGAGTTTTATAAGTCTCTGTCCATTTAATCCTCATAGTAATTCTATTAACTAGATACTGCTGCTAGCTCCAATTTACAGGTGAAGAGACTGAGGCACAAATTGGGTAAGACAGTTGTTCAAAGTCACCCAGTAAGTCAGTCTTTGTTCAAACTAAGAACTCTGGCTTCAAGTTCCTTACAATTTAGATTCATGCATTAAAAGGGTTTCCTAGAAAATGTGACACTTTGGCTTTTTCCTCGACTCAATTTCTTACACTCCCAAATTTTCACCTGCTACCCTGGATGTGTGGGGAGTACACATGTGGTTTTTCTCCTCTGAGACCATGTCTCTAAGGATGCAAGTTGAAAATATTGTACCATGGAGGTTAGTAGCATTAACTTGCAAGGTGTTTGCCATCAGGAGTAACAGATGCTGTTTAAGTCAAGAGAAAATGAGTGTTTGCTCCAAGCTCTGCTTTAGAAAGCCTCTTTGTTTTATGACTCTGGGTGCAAGCAATCCTTTTAATTTTGTGTTTTGGATTCCAGCCATAGGAGGCCTTCTTTAATGTAGCAGATGGCGGGAGACAGGCAAGCCAGGTTCCTACACTCTACATCAAGCTGACTTCCCTAGGGAGAAATCTCCTAATTATGTTACTCTGAAAAAGGAAAGAGAAGATAACTTCAAATAAGCATATTAAATAAAGGTGCACCATGTGAAAAGCAATCTTGGTTTTAAGTGTCTGCAGACATGGAGGTTGAGAAGTCTTTTAAAAATCTTAATGAAAGCATGGACTTTTTTTTTTTTTTACAAAAAAATTGTACATAGGTATAGATGGAAACATGTACACAATAATTGCAAGAAAGTTCCTGGTTTCTCTGGGATCAAACCTGGAGCTTCAGGAGACTGGTTGTTGGTTTACAGTGCTCCTAAGGGTGCGGTTGCCTTTTTTAATCTTGTCTTTTCCTTCTCAGTGTGTTATAATTTCAACCTTTGAGTTGTAAAAACAGAGAGGATTTGTCTGTGGATTATTAAGGAAAGATTTCACACAGGAACAGCAAAATTTTACTGGAGGGCCAGGTGTTTAGCTCAATGGCGTAAGTGCCTTCTTAACAAACACAAAGTCTTGAGTTCGATCCCTGGTACAAAACAAACAAACAAACAAACAAACAAAAAATTGGAAAAAATCCTGCAAAACACTCTAGAAAATACTTTCATGTAGTCAAATGAAGTGGCACAGAATTTAGTTCATCCTCCCTCCTGAAGAAAAATGAGAAAACTTTCAACAATTGTAACAGGGTGATCTCCCTTTCTCTCTCTTTCTCTCTCGATTGTGCACTATGTCTTTGCGCAACATTTTTTGGACCCTGCTCTTCTTGAGACTTTTCTGTTTAGCTCTGGCTTCTGTACAAGGATGGTGGGTAGAGGTCCTTTCGATGATGTTCACTGATGCTTCTCTGCTAGGAGACGCCTTCAAATATTATTGCATTCTTCCAATTCTACTACATGCATGGGAATTAATTAGGGAGAACATTCTGAGCTATATTCAAGTGTGAAACTGAGATATTTAGTAAAGACCTGCAAATCCAAACCAATATGCCCCGATTATCTTACATTTAAAACTAAAACTTAAAAAACATGAACTTCGATAATTATTCCAATTCCCTCCATTTCCTACCATTTCTTTAAATTTTTACCTTTCCTGAAATTTGTCTCATATCTGGAAAAAACCAGGAGTAGGCCATGGACTAAACATTTAGCTAATTCTTTAAAACAATTTAAACACTTACTGAAAATATTGAAGGAAAAGGCCTTGTCCTTTCTAAACATGAACCCAATGGAAGAAAAACTACTTTACATATAAACCAAGGTTTTCAGGCTCAGCACTGTAGACACTTTAGTTGGATAATTCTTGGTAGAAGGAGGCTGGCCTCTACCCACAAGGTGCCAGAAACACTGCCTCTCCTATTTGTGAAAGCCAAGAAACTTCTTCAAGATACCAAATGAGTCCTGAGGTCACAAGTTTGCCTGGTGAAAACTACTGGCCTAAATTACCCAGGAATAAGTTTCTTTACATATAAAGTAAAATTGAGTATAGAAACTGCTATAATCTGATCTCAATCAGCTGAGAGGTGAAACTGAAAAAGTACTTTGTCTATTTTGATTCCTCACTGATCATATCCATCTGTTCAGCTCATGCTATTGTATATGCTTTTAGAGTCGCTTGATTGGCAAAACCAGAGACTTCCTTCTTCTTTTCCTATGGCTCTGGCAAGCCTGGTCATTTGTTATTTGCTAATCTGCTTGACTACTACCATATATAGATTGTGAGTTTCTGATTTCTTGTGCTCTTTGAGGTCTGAATAATTTCTCAGTTCTTTGGAAGGCTGCTGTTGGTTGCTACTTTCCTTTCCCCACTTCTATATTACTATCTCTTCCAATTAAAGACTTAAATTGAGCCACATAGTAACTAGGAGAAGCTGGAGTCGCTGGTTGATTTGATCAGTATGCAGACACATAGTCCAGGAAGCAAAACTGTTGGCTTGAAGATTACAAACATGATTTGGAAAACAAAAAACAAAAACCTGTAATCACAAATTATTCTTACATATATACAAACAATTTGTGGAAGGATTTTACTGGCTGTTTGAAGTAAGGAGTAGCTCTAATCTACAAAATATTTAAACCAAATTGTTACATTCTATAATGTTCAACAAAACCCTTTGCAAGCATCAGTTCTGAAAAAAAAGCACCCTCCAACACAAGGTTATAGGCACTTCAGGGAGCTGTAAATCCATGCAGGCTCCAGAAATATGTGCCTTCCAAGGGTTGGAAAGTTCTGAATTAACAACAAATAATCTGTGAGTGTGACAAAAAGTTAAAGTACACAGACTTTACTTTCACAGTTTATGATGTTGTAAAGAAGTTAAGATGTAGACCTGAGATTGCAAACTGATGGCCAGCAGGCTAAATTGGGACCATGAGTTTGTTTTGTTTGGCTTGTACAGTGTAGGCCTCCTGAATGTCTAGGAGAGGAAGAGAGAGGAGGAGCAGGAAGGGGGAAAGGAGGGGCAGGGAAGGGAGAAGACAGAGAAAGAGAAAGGTTGCTAAACAGATAATGTTTTATTTTTTTTGTTTTTGTTTTTTTTTTTTGTTTTTGCACAAAAACAGATTTCCAGCTTCCTTAGAAAAAAATCAGAAGACTTGCCAACACTGGGCCTTTATTGCCACACTTACTCCTTGTGACAATCAGAGTAGAACAGCCTCCTCTGGTGGGACCTACACACTTTGGTTTCCACACTGGCCCCTTTCACTTCCTCACCTAGACCTCTGTCATCTTTGAGATGGTCACTTCACTGCAGAGACTTCTGCAAAATTTCTTAGTCTCTTTCCCAAAGGAAACAAAATAGAGCCTGGCACAAAATAGCAACTACCCCATTTGTGTGTCCCCTGAGATGACACTGGTTCAAGGAGAGGGGTAATAAAGACGATGAGAAATTATCCATACAGCAGTTTGAAGGTAAATTTAATCGCAGTTATAGGTTGGACGGGTGTATGAATGAAAGGCTTAAAACATGATTCCAATTTTGATTTTTAATTTATTTAAATAAGAATATTAACAAACCAGTATGACCTTGTTAAAATTAAAGTTGAATTATCTGAAAGATTGCCTCACCTGTATTCTCCAAACTGGGTGCACTAGGCTGTATGAAATGATACTCTGGGAATGCTGATACGTTCGGGAATTTGGAGGAAAAAGCATGGAGAAGAAATAACTCTAATTACTACGAAAAGAACCAAGAGAAGGGCTAAAAGATACTGCCTGCGGGTGGCCTCTCTGTGCCTCTGCGGCCCCTCTCACCCCAGCCTGAATCAGGGATCCCCTTCTCCCAGGAGGTGGAGAGGGTGGGCTTCTTGAGAGATGCAGTCAGTCTGAAGGCAGGCAGTCGTGCTCTGGGAATGGGAGGCTCCGAGATTGTCCAGCGGGAGCGGCTCACTGGCTGCAATCAGTAAGAAACTATAAATAATGAGTTTAGAAACTGTTTGCGAAACTACTTTTGCATAGAAAGAGGACTTCATTCAGATTTATTTTTTTAAAACAAAGTGGCGAAGTTGTATCTGAAGATTTTTTTTTTTTACATTTTATGACATTAAATCTCCAATTGTTCATATCAAGGACTACTTTATTATTATAAGGGCTTATTTGGTTGGGGGGTTAACTAGTGCCTAAAGCCGACTCCGTTGCACAGGCCAGGTCATCGACCGGAAGCCTCCAGCTGATCGGAAGTTGGGGTTTGCCGGCGCTCAGCCAAACGCGGAGACTTTCTCCGGCTGCTAATCTTAGGGCCGCCCTTCGCTCCGCTCTGCAGCGGTCATTCGGCTATGGCGCGCATGCGCCGACCCCACAGGCGTCCTCCTAGGCTCCCTCCCCCCCCCCCTCCGTCATCCGGGTCCTGGGCGAGCGGGAGCCGTGCGCGTGTCCCGCGGCCGAGCTGCTAATAAAGTTGCAGAGCGGGGAAGCGCAGCGACTGCGCCGGGAGAGCGCGCCCAGCCGGCCCGCGAGTGAGTGAGGGATCCCGGGGCGGGCAGGCGGTGCCGCGGCCTATATCTTCGGCCTGGACGCGGGTCGCCCTCCGACCCCAGCGGCCTGCCTCAGTCCGCCGCGGTGGGGGCTTTCGGCCGCGGGCGGGGCGGAAGCGGCCGGGCCTGCGGGTGGGAGGTAGGCCTAGCCCTGGCCTGTCCGGGTCCGGCGGCTGGGAACGAGCGACTGGCCGGCGGTGGACGCCTCGCCCATGGCCCCCGGCGTCCCGAGGCGGGGCTGGGGCTGGCGCTGGCCCCTGTCCCAGCTCCGCCGTTCCGCTTGGGACTGTGGAGGGAGGCGTTCGGGACGTCCTCGAGGGGCTCCCTCCTCCTGGCTTCTGTCCAGGGGAGCAGTTTGCTTTCCTACCGCATCTAACTAAGCACCACCCTCGATTCACACCCCTGATAGGATCGCCCTGCTGCTCCAAGCTGCTTGGTCTGCTGCACAGCACAGCTGTCCAATGGCCTGATGAATCCGTGCTGCTGTCGCTTTGTGTTTCAAAGATAAGGATCCACGCTTACCGATAGTGGAAATTACACCGGGTAGTGTCGACCTGCTACTGCACTCAGCTGGTACTAAGGTCTGGTTCCCACTTGCCATGTCAGTTTGCAGCTTTACAAAGATTTCTTCTCCTTTATATAATTTTGCCTGCGCTGCAGAGGAGAATGTCCCAGCGGTGTCTTTTTTAAATTTATTTTTTCCGACCCTGTTAAGCTTCGTCACTTCAGTATCAGTACTCAACTTCATATCCCGGTCTTTCTGTCCTCTACCACCCCATTTCCTCTCCTCCCTTTTCAGCTGCTGTTATTACGTGGAGTTTGGAACCTAAGCTTTGAAAACTCATATGGCGCCTGTCTAAAGTTCGGAGCGTGCTTAGTAGTCAAAACAGACTTTGGTTGCAAAAAGAACTGGGATAGTTAGGGCGTTTGGAGATTTTCTCAGCTTTCTAACCAAATGCTCCAATTCTAGTTTTGATGCGGGTATTGGAGAATAGAGCCTAGACCAGCCTGGAGATGAGGAATGCCCAGACACCCTAAGCCAGATCTTTATCTTGATTGTAAAGACAGTGTTTCTTGTCCAGCTGGAGGTTGGGGGTAGGGGGATGAATGGAGGGGGCATTGCTGGCTGCATTAGCATTTAGATGGGTGTGGTGTTAAATAAATCTTGTTTACCTTTATGTAGAAAAAAGTTTTGAAGTCTGATTGGGTTTGTCACTTTATGTTGCCTAGCACTATCAAAAATGCTCTTATCTAGCAACAGAGATTGGATAGATACGCGGTGCTTGTGGCTTGGTCTCACTGAGGTCGAGAAAAGAGGGCACTAGTGTAATTTAAAAAGAAAAAGAATACTTGAATTGCCTTAAAGTATCTGAATTACTACCGAGTGAATTAATTTTAAATTTTAATTTGAAAGCTGAAAGGCTGAACATTTTAGTCTCAGTAGATTTAGTAACATTTCAAATATCTTTCTGCTAGTCGCTGGTAGCGTGCGATGAGAGGAAACAGTACGCTGAGTATGACAGTTTCACATTGACTGATCTAAATATCATTATGAAATTTGCATGTTTCAGATTCTGTAAGTAGAGATTCGTTTGCATATCTCTAACATTTTTTTTTTTTTTACTTTTTTGGCAATGTTTTTCTCTAGATTGAACCCTCAGATAGTAAAAGTACAATGCAACTCAGAAGACAATTTAACAAAATCTAACCTCCGTGAAGATTATACATATGGTTATATTTAATTTTTGTTTATCATTGTTTGCGTGATCACTGTAGCATCTGCTTTCCTCCCCTAAGTTGCTGTCCTCTTAGTCAAGTCTTTCTATGCAACTGCTGTTATCACATAATCTTAACCAGTACATCTTTATGTTTTCATTATTCACAGGGCATAGCCAAAATAAGCAGTAAAAGTTAGAAGAACCGTTTTGACTTTTCCTCTTGAATTTTAAATACATCCCTGTGATGTAGTCTAGTTAAAAGGAAGAGAGCAATAAACTGAAAAAAGAATAAAATATTTTTGTAGGTTCTGTGCAGATCCAGTAGTATTATCTGCTTGTCTGGTTCACTGTGGTAGGCGCCAGAAAAATAGGTAGATTGATACATGTTGCATTTCTTATCCCTCTAGCAAAGTCAGCTATTAATTTCAGTGGGAGGCTGTGGCAGAATGTTGTTACTAATGAGGTTTGAATCAGATTGTTGTTTACTGTTTGGTTATGTAATGTGTTGCTGAGAGTATTATTAAAAGTTGCTTTCTGTAGCAAGGTAGAGGCCAGTAAATGCTGCTTACCCTCTTCACTTGGTTTTAATTCTTGGCTGAACCTAAAGGCACATTAGACTACAACCATAATTACACCTGGGCAGCCTGTTTCCTGTTTTCATCATGAACCCCAAACATTATAATTTGCAGTGATGATCTTATTCGTCCTTTTTGTTAAACAGAGGCAGTGTGTTTTTCTTCTCTACTGAAAACATTTGTAATATGGTCAAATCAAAAATTTTAATGTTTTGAAGGTAGTAAAATACCACTTTTTATTTCTTAGTAACTTATATTGAAATGCCATATAAAAATCTATTTCATATATATTCTTTGATTGTGCTTTATGTAAATTTTAATATTACCAGTAGCTTGTAGAGTCCTTGAATTAAGAAAGACTTTTGTTTATGACTTAACAATGTTTATTATTACCAGATGTATATGTTGGGTTAGGCACTGAGCCCCACATTTGGGTGAATTTCTGAGCTGACTATGCCTTTTATCCCCTGGCTTATCAGTCTTCTGTATTCTGTTTCCAGGGTGTCCCTGTTCCTAGTCTTTTCCTTGTGTTTAGTAAAAAGTACAAAGATAAACCAAAGTACTGTATTCTTCAGATGTTGCAGGCACCTTAAAGGACAAAGACATTGGAAAAGATTCCCTTTTGTAGGGAACATTAATCGCTTAAGTATTGAGTCATCTCCACTAGTCTGAATAGTCTGGAGCAACAAGTATCTGGGAAGGTAGGAAAAAAGAAAGCTGGGGTGTACAGATACCAGGAGCTTTCCCACATAAGATGTTGATGGAGCAGATGTGTGTCTTTTTACACATTGTCTTGAAAGGAAGAATTCATTATTAAGACATTTCTCTTTGTGTGAAATTGTGATTTTAATTCACTTTTGGAAGTTAGTTGTCAGTATACATTTTTAAAATAGGCTTTGTTCTTGAGTCCTTCAGGATTCCAATCTTTGTATTTAGAGATTGGGACTCTATAGGAAATTAAAAATGGTTTGATTTGTTGGTAGTGATATTTAGGTGGATTTTCCTTTTCGATTTCCATATATGTTTTGTTATACTGAAAATAATAGAAAAAGTCCAGTATCACCTTTCTGCCTTTCTCTGAGCATAGCAAGTCAGGCCTGGGAGGAGCCTTACAGTTTTCACATTTAACTGTGATCTCAGAATACAACTGGTGCTTTCAAGGCAAGTTTTGTTTTGTTCAGTTTGTTTTCATGATATGTTAGGATCTGCCTACCATCCTATGTGTAGGCTGTATAACTTGAGATCTAGTTATTCTGGTTTTTGTGTTCCTAGGAAGAGAGAGAACTGTAGAAATATTTCAAAGCCAGTCTTCTTTTTCTCCCCACTTAGTCACATCTTCTTGCCCTTGTATTCATGTCTAGTTAACTCATTGACTGTTTGCCACCCTTTGGAGTTGAGTGTAAGTTAGGTAAATGATGACTAGAGCTGAAAAGGGGCCCAGAGCCATGTTTACCCTTTCTTCTAAGTAGAGGGCTTGATCTCTTTTGTACACATGAGGTAACTGAAGAACATCTTCACAGTGCATTCATTGGAATATGTGTTGTGTATACAGGTTAGATCTTTCTGCTCCAGGGACACATTTTAAAATAACAGTTTGCAATTTGCATTTTGATACTTTCGTAATGTAAAGGGAAGTACTGTGAAGACTGACCAATCTGCCTTTGGCCTGTGCCTGCAAACCAGTACTAGCATGCTCAGATACTTGTAGCATTGTAGGAAATCTTGCTAGCTCTGTGGGGGTGAGTGATACATATAGATCAGGCGCTGCTTAATTAGAGGACTTAGAGAGCAGGTGAAGCTTACAGAGTGATTAAAAACTGGGAAATCAAAGTCTGGATCTGGGATATGAAAAAAGTAGACTTGTGTGGATACAGAGAATATATGAGATTCTGTTGTGAGAAGTGTCAGGGATCATGAGTTCAGCTCCTGGATGATTTTAAAATTCCCTATGAAAACTTTTGATGTCTTTGGAATTTGGGAGTCACAATTGGGAAAAATGATGATGTCTGAATTTCTCTAGGAAAATAATTTGGATGCCCATGTGATTGTGTCCTCTCTTCCTTATAGAGATACCCACTAAGAATAGGATGTATGTATCCATAGAGCTGTGGACCATTCACTTTCAATTTCTTTGTCTTTTCTGACTGCCATACTGGGTTTGGCTTACAAATTCTGTAGTCACAGTGTACCTGGATTTAGAGTTGTTTCCACAGAGATAGTGGCTGTCTATTCTTTCTAACTATATTAGCATCACAAGGGAAGAGATTTTTTTAAAGCTTTACCCTAACTCCCTAGAAAGTTACCTACTGTAGTCACAGTGTACCTGGATTTAGAGTTGTTTCCACAGAGATAGTGGCTGTCTATTCTTTCTAACTATATTAGCATCACAAGGGAAGAGATTTTTTTAAAGCTTTACCCTAACTCCCTAGAAAGTTACCTACCTACCTATTTACCTACCTATCCACCTACCTACCTGTGTATGTATATATGTAAGTGAATTTCTTCCATTGTAGATGATCTTGGCCTCTTGGTTCTCAAACCTACTGCATAACTTGAGATTCCTGTATAAAATGTGAGAAGTAAGGCAACTACTTCCTAGCCTAATGAATCTGGATCATTAGGAATGATTTTGAGAAACTGTTTCTTTAAAACTCCCACCTATAATGCTTTTATTCAGGTCTTTACTTAGATGATGGCAGGTCATAACTCATATGGACATTCATTTGCATGAGATGATATGCTCCACAGATTTGTTTTGGCTAATGATGTTGAGGATATTTGGGGGATTGGTTTCCTTGCCTTTTTATTTTGATTTGCCCCAATCACAGTTATTGGAGCAAAAGTAAAGGAGCTGTTTCTGTGAATTTGTTTTAGAAGTCTGGGTGTGAGATGTATGTGTGCAAGTGGGGGATGATGTTGAGTGGTTTGTGTGTGTTTATGGATTAATTAAGATGTCCTGCTTCAGTAGTTTTCTGATCAGGATGGCCTACTTCAGTAAAGAACAGCACTTTTGGGTTATTGCTGTTAATATGATTTCATTTGAAGCCCTCGTAAAGTTCACAGTAATTTATTCTTACATCTGATGTGTATAAAATTTAACCTTGATCCTGATCTTTCCTTAAGTCTTATTACCCTTTTCCAGGTCAGTTGGTAAAAAAGCTAATTTCTTCCAGGCTGACACCTTGCAATCATTCTTGACCTCTTTTCTCATATACCCACTTCACTTCTGGAATCCTGTTGACTAGCCTGTGTCTGCTTCTTGCCATACTGGTGTTATCACCCTGATCTGAACCATTATCATCCCTTGCCTAGATTACTTCAGCTTTCAACTGGTCCCCTTGCTTTTCACTCACCCTGTGGCCCCATTTATTCTCAGCTAGTATTTTTTTCCCTCTCTTCTCTTTTTCTTTTTCTTTTCTCTTTTCTTTTCTTGTCTCTGTCTCTCTTTGTTTCTTCATTTTTTTGTACATATTTTGCTTTTTGAAACATAATCTTGCTATGTAGACCAGGCAGGCCTTGAACTCTTGTGTAGCCTAAGGTAGCCTCACACTCACAGTGTTCCTGCTTCAGCCTTGTCAGTGCTGGTGTTAAAGGCAGAGTAATTCTTTAATAATACATTAGCAAATCTTATGTCTCCATTTAGAGGTCTTTAGTGGGTCCATGTTTTACTTTAAAATCTAGCATACTTATTTTAGCCAGCCTAACCTGTCTAGCTCTCTTACCTCTTTGACCCCATTCCTTACCTTCTCTTCCTTTATTTGCTTTATTGTTACTGAACTTCTAGTTCCTTGAGTTTATCAGGCAAGCTCTCACTTTAAGATCTGTGCCCTGCCTGTTGCTTTTAGCTGTAATGGCTTCCTCCGGTTATCTGTCTGGCTTACTTTTTTTTTTTGGTACTGGGGATTGAACTCTCGCTCGCCAGGCAGGCACTTACACTGCTAAGCTAAATCCCCGGCCTGGCTTACTCTTACTAGTTTTTAAAAAATTTGATTCATTTGGCACCTTTGCAATGAGGCCTAGCTCACTCATATTATTTAAAATATCTCTCCTGCAGTGTTCCTCATCCATCTTACCCCATTTTATTTTTCTTCATAGCAGTTTTTACCTAATGCGTAACTTATGCCTTTCTATATTTTGTCTGCTTCCCTCCACTGGAATGTAAGCTATATGAGGACAAGGGTTTTGGTCCCTTTTATTCACTGTTTTTTTTTTTTTATTGACTTTTTTATTTCCAGATTCTAGAATACTACTTAAATAAATATTGAACTCAGTATTAGTCATTTTGTTTTATTTTTAATAAATGAATGTTATATTGAATGTTGAATGTCTTGAATAAATTTAGCAACTAATCTCAATGTGGATGCTACTAGTTCTTACAGATTAGATTCTAGTGAAGAGGCAAATCAAGTAAATGAACAAAATATTACAATTTGATTAATATAGTGAAAAAAATGAACATAATATTGAATTAGATAATGAGGAAAACCTACTTTTAGAGGGTTAGGGAAGGCTCTGGGATGTTAGCTAAAGCCGAGACCTGAAAGACAAATTACTGAATGGGGCTTGAGAAAGTGCTGAAAAAAATGCATACTGAAAAGTGCTAGATAATCTGAATTAAATGCTCCTCTTCTATCCCTTTTCTCTGATAGGTACCTCAAGCCTATCTCATTATACTCCCATATAGAATATAGTTTGGTGTCTGTCATGCAGTATTGCTCTGTGAAGGGAGATTCTATACCATTTGCATTTTTTGTTGTCTTTACTGCTCATGCTCATGTAGTACCTTTGTATTAGACATAGAAAAAGGCAAACCCACTTTTCCCTTCACCCTTGCATACTGAACAGACTATATAACCTGACATCAGTTTTGGTAAGTTCCCGAATGTACTACAATGTCTAGTAGATAATAGGTGCTCAATAAATGTTTAAGGACCTATGTATATCTGCAGCAGCCATTGTTGTTGACATGTATCTACTTTCAGAAGTAGTTCTTTATTATAACATAATCAGTTCTTTTTTTCCCTGTTGATTTTCCTACAGTACTATTTTTATAAAATGTTGGTTGCCAGTTTCTGATTGAGTTCTCTTAATTTCTACCTCCACATTTTTATAACCTTAAATATATAGAGGGAATTCTTTCAAAGCATGGATGACACTTTATAATGTGAACCCCCTTCTGTAGTAAGGATTTTATTATGACTGAGGCATAGCTGTACTTCAATTTAAAAACCAGTATTTTCCTCTTTATAAAGAAAATGTTTATTTTTAAAAATAAATTATATGAAGCAGACAGAAATGCCTGTTTACCCCTCTGAAGCTCCTTTCACAAGTTTTTTATGCATATCATTTTTTACTTAAATATTTATTGAGCATGTGTATCACTAGGTATATAGTGATAAGTTAACACAAATTATGGCTTTTCTTGGAATTTACATTCTTATGTGACAGATTACATATGTAAATGTATAAGTACAGGTGTGGTAAGTGCTGCAAAGTAGAAATTTAGGCCACAGTGAGTGTATATTGAGACGACATTAGGATGACTTCCTGAAGAAGAGATGCTGGAGCTGAAAGAGAAGGGTGTTATGTATGTGTTTGTATGTGTGTGTGAGAAAGAGAATGGGTGATAATTTTGTAATACATAGAATCTTGGTCTTATAGGATATTCATTTATGGCTCAGGTACCATTGTATTTTTTTGGATTTCCAAGTCATGTTCTCAGTTACTGTTTAGTCATTAGGGCATCTATCACACAGAGATTTCTAAATGCTATTATCCTGGCATTTTTTTTTTTCCTAGTACTGAGATAGTTTCTCTAAGAAATAATAAAATACATCAATAAAAAGGTTTCATGGGGTAAAGTACTCATAAACTAGGGGAAAGCTTTAAAGGACCAAGATAAGCTGGGCTTCAAAAATCCAGGCTACTCCAGAGGTTGAGACAAGAGGAAGGCAGGTTTGAGGTCAGCCTGGGTAACTTAATGAGATCCTGTCTCAAAAAAAAATAAAAAATAAAATAAATAAATAATAAAAAGGACTAGGAATATACCTCTGCTCTTAGCTTCAACCCCCTGTACTTCCAAGGGGAAAGAGAAAAACCAAGATAATAGCAGGTAATGGGTCCATAGTTACTAAATTCCTCTTATTTCTGATACAAGAAATAGAGTGTGTTCCTGTCTGCTCAATTACTGAATCTCTGTGCTCATTGTACTTTTTCCCCTCCCTTTCTTCCTCTATTTTCATACCTTATCTCTGTTGGCTAGCATATAAAAATAAATCTGGGGTAAAGTTGATAGACTAAATAACATGAAACTATTCATAGCAGCTTTTCTGTCTCTCTGTCCCTTTCCTTCCTTTCTCCTTCCCTTTCTTCATTACTCTCTATGATCTCTGAGATTATGAGCAATATCTTTTAAGTCTGAGTTCCTAGCATGAACTATTTTTGGTATATAGTAGGAGCCCAATCATTCTTTTTAAAAATGAAATACTGTCACAGACTTAACTGTCATTTTTATTCATATGATTTTTCTGTGATGTTTATACACAACTATTTTGAAATAGCTTCTTGTGGGTATTTATTGCAAAAAAAAAAAAACTTGATTAAGTTCTTTGAAGCCTACTATAAGGATTTTCTTTACAACTAAATATATCCCTTCAACTGTGTATGATGGCATACCACTGTCTCCTAGCCCTTGGAAAGGTGAGACAGGGTTGCCATGAGTTTGAGACCAGCTTGAACTATATAACAAGACCTTGTTTCAGAAAACCAAAAAGAAAACAACAAAAACAACCTCCCTGTACAGCATATATTATACCCAGTGTATTTTTTAGGTATATTTTAGAATAGGTGTGTTAGGTGGTCAGGATGAAGATGACAGAGGTGTAGGTAGAACTCATTCAGAAGCCATTTCTTAGTTTAGGGCATTGTGTAACATACATGGGCTGTCAAGAGTGTCTTGTCTTTGACACTGTGGTGGACCACAACCCACACTACCTGAAACTATCAGAGATTCAGATAACACAGTCTATGCTAATTAGCTTCTTTTGAGACAGAGGGATAGTTCATTCTCTTTAGATGTTTATTGTATAGTAGGTGAGCTTCTGCCAAATCAACTCCTAGCAGAGGCTATGAAGAATGCAGAAAGAGGAGGCAAAAATGTTAAAGGAATGAGAACAAACAAGATGAAGACAAGTACTGGTGGCACATACTGAAGAATATCAGAAAGGAGTCTGAGAGTTCAAATGCTGCTATGTTTTTTCTAAGATGTGCATTTGTTTTCTACCTCATGGTATCTCTGAAATTGGGAATTCTTAGAGTCAATAACATTTGAGCATTGTTTGGGGCCAGGTGGTAGTTCCAGTGTGATAGTCACTGTATTCTCTGCCTTTTATTGCTAATGCTTTCATTTCAATCTCCTTACAGTCATTGTTGTATCAGCTCACGTCCAGTTACTTTTATTTAAAACCAGATATCATTGCAAGTCCTCAGACAGTGATGGTAAACCTTTTAGAACTTTCAGTGATAACAAACAGCCAAATGCAGCATGTGCCATAAGTTCAACACCACTGGTCTGGGAAGATCAAGCAAGCAGCTTTAAAGACAATCCTAGAGCAAGAGTTAAATGTACTCCAGACTTACAGTCTTGATGGCAGAGGGACATGTTGTGGAGAAAAAAAAAATTTAAGTGCTAAGAAGTATTACGAGTGCTTAATTTTTTTTAATGTGATAGAAATTTTTGTCTTCAGGGTTTATGAAACTGCCTCTTGAAGTAGATGGCTTTGTAAATTTGTTAAAGTAGCCCAGTTCTATCTTCATAATCCTTAGTTTGAAGTCTTGGTTATTTTTCTTTTGTTAGTGAGACAAAATACCCAACTCCCAAAGTTGCAGGAGAAAGTTTATTAGCTCACATTTAGAAGTTTTCAATCAGTAATTGGCTAGCCGCAAGGCAGGGAGTGGCACATGGCAGAGAATGGTTCATGGTGGTGGAAAACAGCAAAAGCGACAAGTCAGAGTCAAGACTTTCTGTACTTTATATTTTATGAGGCTGCTCACCCTAAGGTTGGTGTAGCATTCACACTCTTAATCCTAGCATCCTTAGTCCCAGAATTACACCACCAATCAGTCACACACATCAGATTCAGCCACCTCTGAAAAAGTCTTATGACTGCATAAGGCTTTTTGGGGAGATCTAGACACAAATTATAACATCCAGTATGAAAATTTTTGTATTTATTACATAAGTGCTCATCCAATTTAACTCTCAAACTGTTTGGGCTGTAGTTTTCATTATATAAAACAGGAAAAAGTGGAAACTTTCTTAGTGTTTGATCCAGAACTCGAGCTAAAGCTCATTATACTTCAAATCTGGTGCTTCTGTGTCATAATACTTAGTAGTATCGCTGTATAGATTTGCTTTCTTGAATGTTTCTAGCTAGTTACCTTGTTCTAGCAAATTGAACTTCCTGTACTTTCTCACCCTGGTAGAATAGACTCAGAGTCTTTGCAGGTAATAGTTTTTTTTTTTTTGTACCGGGGATCGAACTCATGACCATGCGCTTGCAAGGCAGGCATTTGTGCTGCTGAGCTAAATCCCTGGCCCCAGAGAATAGTTTTTATGCTTAGCATATAACTACTTCCTGCTTTTTCCATATCTCTTTCACCTGTTCTCCAAAGGACCATGCCCTGAATTCCTTCTGACATCGTTTATATGATCTTCACTATATTGTTGTGTCTAAGTATAGGCACATATTAGTTCTATTAGTTTGAAACTGTAGAGTTAAGGTCTGGATTTGATTTATATTTCAACTCATTTGTATGTGACTTGGTGTCTTTTCCTATGTGTCATAATGATCAGGCTATAAGTCTGAGACTAAGTTCATAAAGTAGTTTGAAAGACATTGTTATAAACAACAAAAGATTGTCTTTCTCTTCTAATACTCTGTAATTGCCATGGGCATTATGTTGTGAAGAAAAAAATTTTAAGTGCTAAGAAAGTATTACATGAGTGCTTAGTTTTTTTTTTTGTGATATCAATTTTTCTTCAGGGTTTATGAAACTGTCTCTTAAAGTAGATGGCCTTGTAAATTTGTTAAAGTAGCCCAGATCCATTTCCATAATCCTATATATATTTGTGTTTCTGCAGACCCTGAAAACAATATAGAAAGGGAATACACAACTGAAATTTCCTTATCTGCTAATGGGTACATTCTGAAGACTAGTAGTTGCTACGTGAAATTTTTTGGGACTTTTCCTATTGTTAGTATAAATTTAGAGGTAATGTAGAATATTGTAGATGTCTATATACACATTAGTTGGTTGAATATAAAATACGTATTCTTGGAAAATTGGTTTTAGTGGAAGGCCAAGAAAATATGAAAAATTGAGTCAGCTTTTCAATAAGAGACTTATTAAAAACATTTAAACATTTTGGTTACCAGAAAACCTAAACAAAATCTTATTTTACAACTTCAATTCAAGGTCATGTAGCATATGCTAGTATATGGAAATCAGAGAAAGTATGACATTCCATTTTTTTTTGTATACATAATGAGAATTTCTTTCATAACCAAGGACTTATGTGTGGACAATAAAATAAATCTATTACCATATCCCTTGCTTTCTGGTACTTTATTTCAATCTATGGATAAAGGTTTATCTTGTTTTTTAAATTAATTAATTGACAGATAAGGCTAGGGATGAACCTAAGGCTTTGAGCATGCTAGGTAAATACTGCACCCCTGAACTATACCTGCAGCTCTAGGCAGTGTGATATTTTCTGCAGAAAAAAAGATAGTGGGACAAAATGAAATCATCATAATGGGAGCTAGAAATTTCTGATTTCCATTTAGTCATTTGTTTATATTTATATTGATGATTTAGTTTATTTAGAAATCTAGATATTAAATATTAACATAGATAAATAAAATCTGCTTGAGTGATTACAAGAATTTAGATAGATTTATGTATTGAGGTGAGGGGAGGGCAAATGTCATATTAAAAGGAAGATACAGAATGCCAGAGAGAGTATTGTGGTATATCTTGAATCACAAACAGATTTGGAGGAGAATATATATGCAGAAAAAAGTGTATAAGGAAGTGTGTATAATGTGTTAATGATATGATTGTAGGTAGGTGTATTTTGTAATTAGAAAAAATGTAGTTCATTGTCAAGTGTGGTGGCATACACCTGTGTCCCCCTTTGGGAGACTGAGGCAGGAGGATCACTGAGAGTTTGAGGCCAGCCTAGGCTATGTGGTGAGTTCAAAACTAGCCTTGAACTGCATAGGGAGACCCTGTTTCAAAAGAAAAAAAAAAAGGTATTTCATTGTCTCATTATTCTAAGATAATGATATTGTAATGATAAATGTGTTTAAAATGTCCTAATTAGGAAGACTTTGGGGTAAATATCATTTTCATAGTTTGCTAATGAGCAGCAAACTCATTGTGATATTTATATGTATACCTGTCCTCACAGCTCACATACCTCTTTCCTAAGTGACTAGACAATAAGTATCTTTTTTGTTTAAATATTTGGGCTTTTTGTCCATAACGCCCATGGCAGTTTCAGAATGTTAAAAGAGAAAGACAGTCTTTTGTTGTTTATAACAAGGTCTTTCAAACACCTGAGCTTAGATAACAACTAGATTGTAGGGGCTTGTTGACAAGGGAACCAATTGTGTTCAGAACCTTGTACCTCCTCTCTCCAATCCCAGTCTCCTATAATGAGGAAAGGGGTGAAGGTTAAGTTGATCTTAGTGGCCAAGGATGTTTATGCCTATATATAGCTTCTTGGAGCGTGCAGATATGTGGGGAACTTCCAGGAAGGTGGACAGAGCACATCTGTGTGCTGGAAGAGTGGCATACTCCAACTCTGGGTGGAAGCTTCTGCTCGCCAGTATCTTTTAAACTTGTCCTTTGTAATTAATCTGATTGCTCATTTATATTAGAATTTTTTGGAATAAATAATATATTTTGTGTTTTTGTGAGTTCTGTGAGTCACTGTAGCAAATTAGTCTAATCTCAGAAGCACAGTGAAATGGAAAACCTCCGAGTTTGCAGTTGGCATCAGAAAGAAGAAGGAGAGAGTCTTGTAGACCTGAGCCTGTGGACTCTGGGTTCTGTTGCTATCAGCAGGTGGTCTCAGAATTTAATTAGGGAGCACTCAGTAGTGCCCACTGGAGAGCTTCCTGTCTTGCATGGGAGGAAAACCCTTCCCTGCATTTGGTCTCTGATGTTTTATTGTGAAATAACAGTAGGAGAAACTGAATTTGTGTGTGTGTGTGTGTGTGTGTGTGTGTGTCCCCGCTTAAGCAGATAAACCTTTCATGTCTACTAATCGATTTAGTTCAAGTGAGAAAAGATTGAGTTAAAGTTTGTAGGTTGATGAGATATAGTGTTAAATGGTACAGAAAAAGCATTTGAAATTGAGCATATTGAACTGTGTTATTCATGGTGTCTTAAACTATATAATCTTATACATTATCTTGGATGTTTTGGAAAAGTTAAAGAGATATAGAGAACAAGAGACGGGTTTTTTTTATTTTAAAGAGAATAAAACAAAACAAAACAGAATAAAGCAACTCAGAACAGAACAATGCAAGCAACACAGGACTTTACAACAAGACAGTAGGAAATCAACAGTGGCTACCATAGCTAATGTCTCTTGTTTTCTTTGAAATAGTTGTCCATACCTTCACATACAATACAATCAAACAAAACAAAATACTATAAAACCAATCAAAACAAAAGAATGAAAGCCCTACGGGACTTCAAGATAATAGGAAATCAACAATGGCTACCGTAATGTCTCTTGTTCTCTTCAAAATACCTGTCCAACCCTCATACACAATGAAATCCAATAATAGAAAACAGACTAAAACCAATCAAAACAAAAGGAAGCGTTACAGGACTTCAAAATCAGATAATAAGAAATGAACAGTGGTTACTATAATGTCTCGTTTTCTTCAAAATAGTTGTTCATACCATCACACATAATAAAATCAAAACAAAACAATAAAACCAATTAAAAGAATGAAAGCATTATAGGACTTCAAAACAAGATAATAGGAAACCAACCATGATTACCATAATACATCTCATTATGTTCAAAATAGCTGCCCATATCATCAGACAGTAAAGTCTAACAACAAGACAGAACAGAATCAAACCTAACAAAATTTTGAAAATATTACAAGAGTTCAAGACAAGACAGTAAGAAATTAACACTGGTTGCAACTTTGTCCTCCTAGGTGTTTCCTCCCCTATCACTTGTATAATATCTGTTGTGTTTTTGGATACCACTAACTCCTGTTTTTTATGATAGTGTTCACCTGTATGAGTTCAAACTGTTGCGCCCATGAACATGATCTGCAGTTGCATCCATTTACCTACAAGGCCTTGCGATTATCCTACTTTATAGCTAGGTAGCTTTCCATTGTATGAAAATACAATATCTTTCTTAGCCATTCTGTGGTTGATGGGCAAGTTGCCCTTGCTTTTTTCTGGTCTCCTGGTGACATGGAACAATTGTTTTCTCCCCATTTGATTTTCAGTCTGTGAATTTCCTTTTGAATTAAATGTTTTTCTTGAATACAGTATATTGATGGATCTTATTTCTTGGTTCACTCTCCCTCTATTTCTTTTTATTGCTGAATTGAGGTGATCTACATTAATGGTTACAATCAGCATACATTGGTTTGTCTCTGCCCTGCTATCCTCCTGCTGCTGGCCCTCCATTTTCCCTCTTCATGCAATTGCCTGTCCTATGTGGCGATCCTCCTCTGTTGCTATTCCTGGAACCATGATGATCTCTATCTCTCTCTAGAATATCCTTTAGCACACTCTGTAGAGTTGGTTTGGTGGTCATGAATTCCTTCAGTTTTTCTTTATCATGGAAGTATCTTATTTTCTCAATAATTTTGAAAGATAGTTTTGCAGGGTACATCAATCTGGATTGGAAGTTATTTTCTTTCAGGATTTGAAATAATTTAAACTCTTCTTGATGGTTTGTGTTGACAATTTTGCCATGATTATGATTGGTTTTCCTTTATTAGGTAATCTATTTCTTTTAACAGCTTTTAATATTCTGTTCTTGTGCTGAATTTCTAGGATCTTGATTATTATATGTCTGAGTTTAGATTTACTTTGGTTATGGCTACTTGGAGTTCTGTATGTCTCACTTATCTGTATACTAGATCCTTTTCCCATGTTTGGGAAGTTTTTTGCTATTACTTCTGTAAATAGCCTTTTGATTTCATTTATGTTGACCCCTGCTTCTTCATTGATACCTGTCACTCTTAAATGATTTCTGCTTATGGGGAACCAAGCCAGCGCTGCGCTGCGAGGTAAGTTGCAGCTTACCAGGGCAGACCCGGAAAAGTTTGGGACCATCAATCCCGGTGGCTGGGTGCCTGCCCAGCTCCCTTAGGTCATTGGACTGGGCTCCAGAGGTTCCGTGGGCTTGAGTGGACTGCACCCAGCGACCTTCATTCAACCAGGGGAGCCAGGTCCACCACACAAGGGGAGCCAAAGCCAAGTGAGTCCAAGTAGCAGAGGGCTCAGGAGGTGATTTCTAACATATCCAGGGAAAGCTTTGGAAAATCGCTGGAAACATGGAAATATAGGAAAATGACAAAATGAAAGACCAAAATGCAATCTCAAACCTCCAGCTCATCCCAAGAAAACCTAGGAGCCATGTACATAGAAGAAAATACTATACATACACTTGAAAATGCATGAAATGATATCTGCTGAAATAAAGAAGCAAGTACAGGAAGCTATGAGGGAACTCAAATCAGAAATATTCTCCCAGGTAAAAGAAGAAATGATAAAAGTAGTGAAAGAAATACTGAATGCATCCAACGAAGACACAGCTAAAAAATTAGAGAAACAAAGCAAAATGATAGAATCCCTGAATGAACAGTTTGAGAGACAAACAGAATGCATTAAGCAGATTCAAAGAGATATATAGGAAATCAAAAACTCTAATGAAAGTTGCAAAAACCGCCTCAACAAAAGTGAAGATAGCATCTCAGACCTCAAAGATAAGATCACAGCTAGTGAACAGGAAAGGAAGGATCTTCTAACAATAAGAAGAAATCAGGAATTAACAATTCAACAGCTGCAAGATGATGCAAAGAAAAACAATATAAGATTAATAGGGTTAGAAAAAGAAGGAGACAACACAGATGATATCAAGAGGCTATTTACAGAAGTAATAGCTAAAAACTTCCCAAACATGAGTATGGAAACTGGCATACAGATTAGTGAGGCATATAGAACTCCAAATAGCCATAACCAAAACAAAACTACACCCAGACATCTAGAAATCACCATCCCAGAAATCCAACATAAAAACAGAATATTAAAAGCTGTTAGAGAGGAAAGACAGGTCACCTAAAAAGGAAAACCTATCAGAATCACAGCAGACTTCTCAACACAAACAATGAAGTCAAGAAGAGGATGGTGTGAAGTTTTTTAAATCCTTTAAACAACTTCGAACCCAGACTGATGTACCCTGCAAAACTGTCCTTCAAAATGGATGGAGAAATAAGATACTTCCATGACAAAGAACAGCTGAAGAACTTCATGATCACCAAACCAAACCTACAAAAAATACTGAAAGACATTCTAGATACACATAGGAAAAAACCACTAAGCAAGACAGACAAACAGAATGGAAGGTTAAGCTACAACATCAGAAAGATAACATGTCAACAATAAACCAGTATATGATAGTTATAACCCTTAATGTAGATGGTCTCAATTCACCAATTAAAAAGAGACAGGCAGAATAGATCAAGAAACAGCGTCCTACCATATGCTGTCTACAAGAAACCCATCTAACCCAAAAGGAAATTCATAGCCTGAAAGTCAAAGGATGGAAAACAATACTTCATGCAACAAGAACTCAAAAAAAAGTAGGGGTAGCTATTCTGTTTGCAGACAATGTGAACTTCAAACCAAGAATGGTCCGAAGAGATAAAGGTCACTACATACTACTAAGGCGAAAACTGCAAGAGGAAGAGATAACAATCTTAAATATATATGCACCAAATTCCAGAGCACCGAACTACACAAAGCAAGCATTAACAGAAATGAAAAATCAAATAGGCAATAACACAATTATAACAGGAGACCTTAACAGCATTGACACAAAGGGCTAGATCAACTAGACAGAAAATCAGCAAAGAAATAACAACTGAATTACACCTGTGAACAAATGGATTTGATAGACGTATGCAGTGTTCCATCCAACAACATCAGAATATACATTTTTCTCAGAAGTACATGGGACATTCTCTAAAATACACCATATACTAACCCACAGAACATATTTAAGTAAATACAAAAGAATTGAAATTATCCCACACATGTTATTGGATCATAGTGCCATGAAACTGGAAATTAATGATAAAAGTAACTGCAAAAGCTCCACAAACACATGGAAACTAAATAATACAATCTTGAGCAATTGGTGGGTCACAGAGGAAATTAAAGAAGAAATTAAACAATATCTACAATCAAACAAAAATACAAATACAACTTACCAGAACCTGTGGGATGCAATGAAAGCCGTCCTCAGAGGAAAATTTATTGCATTGAGTTCCCACATTAGGAAAACAGAACGAACACAAATAAGCAACCTGATATCACACCTGAAACATCTAGAAAAAGAAGAGCAAGCCAAGCCCAGAGCCAAAAGAAGGGAGGAAATTATAAAGATCAGAGCAGAAATTAATGTAATAGAGACTAAGAAAACAATTCAAAGAATCGATGAATCAAAGAGTTGGTTCTTTGAAAGAATAAATAAAATTGGCAAGCCCCTAGCCAAACCTAATTAAAAAAAGGAAAGAAAAGACTCAAATCCATGCAATACAGAATGAAAAAGGAGAAATCACTACCGACCCTGTGGAAATACAGAAGATCATCAACAACTGCTTTGAAAACCTCTACTCTCATAGGTTCGATAACACAAAAGAAATGGACAGATTGCTAGAAACATATGAACCACCAAAGCTGGATCAAGAAGATGTAAAACTGCTGAATAACCCAATTTCTATGAATGAAATTGAAAATGTAATCAAGTCCCTACCAACAAAGAAGAGCCCAGGCCCAGATGGATTGACTGTGGAATTCTACAAGAAATACAAAGAAGACTTAATGCCGACACTCCTCAGACTCTTCAATGAAATCGAAAGGAAAGCAATTCTCCCTAAGTCATTCCTGGAAGCAAATATCACTCTAGTACCAAAACCTGAGAAAGACCCAACTAAAAAAGAGAACTACAGGCCAATCTCCATAATGAACATAGATGCAGAAATTCTCAGTAAAATATTGTCAATTAGGATGCAGCAAATCATCAAGAAGATTATACACTATGACCAAGTGGGATTCATCCCAGGCATACAGGGATGGTTCAATACTTAAATCAATAAATGTAATCCACCATATCAATAGAGCCAAAAGCAAGAATCACATGATCATTTCTATAGATGCAGAAAAAGCTTTTGATAAGATCCAACACCCATTCGTGATAAGAACCTTACAGAAAATTGGAATAGATGGTCTTTACCTCAATATGATAAAGGCCATCTAGACAAACCAACAGCCCGGGTCATATTAAATGGCCAGAAACTGAAAGCCTTTACCTTGAAATCAGGCACAAGACAAGGATGTCCCTTATCACTGCTCCTGTTCAATATAGAACTGGAACTACTAGCCAGAGCAATTAGACAAGAGAGAGAAATAAAAGGAGTAAAGAGGAAAAGAAGAAGTTAAATTATCATTATTTGCAGATGGCATGATATTCTACATAGAAGACCCCCAAACCTCCGTTGAAAGTCTCCTAGATATAATAAATAAATTCAGCAAGCTGGATACAAAGTCAATGCTCAAAAATCAATAGCATTCTTATACACTAACAACAAAATCACCGAGAGAGAAATAAGAGAAGCTACACCCTTCACACTAGCATCAAAAAAAAAAAAAAAGAAATATTTAGGAATTAATCTAATGAAAGATGTAAAAGAGTTGTACAGGGAAAATTATAATACCCTGAAAAAAGAAATTGAAGAGGACCTCAGAAAGTGGAAAGACATTCCTTGTTCATGGATAGGAAGAATAAACATTGTAAAAATGGGCATTCTCCCAAAATTGTTATACACATTCAATGTAATCCCAATGAAAATACCACTAACATACCTCATAGATCTAGAGAAATCGCTCCTAATATTCATTGGGAACCGGAAGAGACCTAGAATAGCAAAGGCAATTCTAAACAGCAAAGCCAAGGCAGGAGGCATCACAATCCCTAACTTGAAGTTATAGTACAAAGCTACTGTAATGAAATCAACATGGTATTGGAATAAAAACAGACCTGAAGATCAATGGAATAGACTAGAAGATACAACTATGAACACACTCAACCACCTTATCTTTGATAAATTGGCCAAGCATGTTCACTGGAAGAACAACAGTCTCTTTAATAAATGGTACTGGAAAAACTGGCTATCCATATGCTGAAAACTAAAATTAGACCCGTGCCTCACCATGTACTAAACTAAAATCTAAATGGATCAAAGATCTAAATATTAAAACAGAAACACTAAATCTGTTGCAAGACAAAGTAGGTAAAAATCTTGAAGACATTGATGTAGGTAGAGAATTCATGAACAAGAACCAAACTGCACAGGAAATACTTCCCAGAATCAATAACTGGGATCACATCTTATTAAAGAGTTTCTGCATGCCCAAAGAAATCTCCAGCAGATTGAAAAGAAAACCTACAAACTAGGAAAAAAATCTTAGTGAACTGTCTCTCAGACAAAGGACTTCTGTCTAGAACTTGTAAAGAATTAAAAAAAAAAATCAGACTCCCGAAATTCAAAGACCCAATCCAAAAATGGGCATCCGAGATGAACACACAGTTCTCAGATGAAGAAATATGAATGGCAAATAAATACATGAAAAAATGTTCATCATCATTGGTCATTAGAGAAATGCAAATTAAAACCACACTGAGATACCATCTCACTCCAGAAAGAATGGCCAGGATCAATAAAACAACCAATAACAAATGCTGGAGAGGCTGTGGGGAAAAAGGAACTCTTCTGCACTGTTGGTGGGAGTGTAGACTGGTGCAACCACTGTGGAGGTCAATCTGGAGATTCCTCAAAAAGCTGGGGTTGGAGGTCCCATTTGACCCAGCTGTTCCACATCTTACCACAGTGATGTATGTGCACCATGTTTATAGCGGCACAATTTGTAATAGTCAGATCTTGGAAACAACGTAAGTGCCCATCAATCGAGGAATGGATAAAAAAATTGTATTTTTATACAATGGAGTACTACTCAGCTATAAAGAATCATCACATTGAGATATTTATAAATAAATGAATGCATCTTGAATCTATACTCAAGTGAAATAAATCAAACTCACATGTATAAATACTGTATAGTCTCCCTAGTGTAAGAAATGGTAAGCGTAGAGAAGATTTTATGGAAATCATAGTTCACCATTATACTGCTTTGATGTCTTATGTCTTCATTCATTGGTTCAAAAGGTTTTATTCTGTTTTGTTTGATCTTAATATATGTGATCATATGAATAGTTACTTTGAAGACAAGACAGTATGGTAGCCAGTGTTGATTTAATATCATGTTGCTCTGAAGTCCTACCATGCTTTTGTTTTTCTATTACCATTGGTTCTATCACGTTGTGTCTTATTGCATTTTAATATGTATGATAGTAAAAACAAAATTTTTATGGAAAATGAGATAATATAGCAGCCATTGTTCATCTTTGGTTATATGGTTCAGAATGTCTTTGATACTTCCATTCTCTTGAGTTGTTTATTCTTTGTTATGTTTGACATTGTGTGTAAAGCTAAAACTCAACTATTTCAAAGAAAGAGACATTATCATAGCTACTATTTATATCCAATTGTCTTGTTGTGAAGTGCTGTGTTGCTTACATTGTTCTGTTCTGATCTGTTTAGATCTGTCCTCTTTTGTTTTATTCTCTTTAAAATGAAAAAAAATTATTTCTGTTTACATTGTCTTGCAGCCATTGAATTGTTATTTCCTTGTTCCTTGTATTTTTACAAGATCTTTGCTTTCACAATCACGAGCTGCAATCCTGTCTTCAAGATCTGGAAGCCTGTCTTCAAGATCTGAAAGCCTGTCTTCAGTCTCTTTCAAGCATTTTTGCCAGCTTTCAATTGACTTTTTAATTTCCTGGATCTTTTTGAATCTGTTTCATGCATTGTATTTCCTTTCTATATTGTTCATTCAAAGTTTCCATTATTTTCTGATGCTTCTCTTTTTTTAAAATTTGTCTTTAGATATGCTGAGCAATTCTTTTATTATGTTTTTTGTTTCTTCTCTTACCTGAGATGTTATTTCAGATTTGATTAATTTTACAGTCTCATGAAGTTGTTTCTTTATTTCAGTTGTTAATCCTCTTGGAAATGTCAGGTATGTGACTTCCATTTTCTTCCATAACTGTATCTCCCAGACTTGTTCTGTGTGGGCTGGAGGGCTGAGATTGCCTTTTGCTCCTTTGTCTTGACTTTTTCCTGGGTTCTTCCCAACAAACTCTTCCCATGTTAACTGCCCGTCTGTGGTGTAGGGGAGTAGGACAGGCACCTGTGTTCCCCTGACTCTGGGTTTACAGGGAGGTAGGAGGGCATGGGGCAGGCTCTCCAGACTTGTGCAGCTACACTGGAACTTCTGCAATGGCCAGGGGTGCTTTGTGGTGGGGCTGCTTGTCTCAGGTTGCATGTCTACACTGGGACTCCACCAATAATGGCAGGTACACAGGGGTATGTTTGTCTGATTCTCCCAGTGGTGGGTGATGGCTGCCGAAGGAAGCAAGGGCCTCCAGGGTGGCTTGTGGTGGTGTGCATGGGCTCACCTGGCTGCATGTCCCTGTTTCCACTGGCTGCCTGCAGGAAGCAAGCCTTCTACTGTTGGTGACCTGGCAGGCGGAGGCTGATCTGCTGGTTCTCTTTGTCCACGCATGTGGCCGGTAGGTGGAGGTCGATCTGCTGGCTCTCTGTGCCCATACTGGCTGCCCACAGGAAGAAGCCTTGCAGTGGTGGCAGCCTGCAGGCAGAGGTGGGTCTGCTCAATAGACAGAGTTTTTGCATTAAGTGAAAGAGTATTAAAGAAAATGCAATGAAGCATAAGAGAATGGGGCATTTGAGCCTTCTGGTAATAAAAAACATCAATTTTAAGTAGAAATTACTGATATAATTTGATGTTATACTATGCATATAGTATGCACTTAAAATTTTTATATGTTCAGTAATTTATTTATTTATTTATTTATTTATCAATACTGAGAATTGAACTTGGCCTTTGCACTGAGAAATAGCCCTTTTATTTATTTATTTTATTTTGAGACATGATCTTACTGTATCGCCCAGGATAGACCTAAATTTATGATTCTCCTGTCTCAGCCTCCCAGAGTTCTGGGATTACACATGTTTACCACTACTTTCGGCTGGTAATCATTATAATCAACTTTAGAACATTTTTATTTCTGCACAGAGAAGTCCTGTTACTCATTAGCAGTTACCCCCCCTCTTTTTTTCCTAGACCTATGGCATATGTGCCGCAGTAGGTTGTTTGTATCATTGAAAGCTCTTAAAGGTTTACCATCACTGTTTTAGAGCTTTCACTGATAACAGTACATGTGTCATGGGTTCACCACCACTGCCCTAGACTCTGGCAACTACTAGATGACTTTCTATCTTTCTAGATTTATTTGTTTTCAATGTTTTGTAGAAATGGAATCATGCCAGGCATAGTGGTGCATGCCTATAATCCCAGCACTTGGGAGACTGAAGCAGGAGAATTGCTCTGAGTTTGAGGCTAGACTGGGTTATATAGTGAGTTCAAGGCCAGTCTGTACTACAAAGCAAGACCCTGTCTCAAAAACAAAACAAAGCAAAACAAAAGGAATCATGCAACATGTGGCTTTTTGTAGCTGAGTTCGTTTAGCATTGTATTACAAGATTTAACCGTGTTGTAGTATGTACTTGTACTTTTTTTTTTAATTGTTGAATAATACTCCATAGTATGGTAGCAGAATCTGTGTGTTTGTGTTATGTATAAGTTTTACTAGGGATTGAACTCAAGACCTCCTCTACTGACGTCACTGGCCCTTGGATCTTGCTAAATTGCTTGATTGACTGTGCTAGGTTTGCATTTGTGATCTTCCTGCTTCAGCCTCCCAAAGTGCTGGGATTATTGGCATGAACCACTAGCTATAGCTGACTTTCTTAAGACCTCCACAGCAGCCTTTCTTTTTAGGACAATATATGTAGAGAGTAGGAGTGTGTGTGCTATAACTGGACTGCCAGAATTTAATTCCTGGCTCTGTGTCTTCCTATAAATAAGTTAGCAAGTTACATTTAATCTCCCTTTGCCTGTTTTCTCATCTGTAAAATGAGAATAATGGAATTTACCATTTCTTACTGTTTTTAAATTAATGATTTTCAGCTTCTAAATGTGAGATCCTTAATGGTATTTGACATGAGTGCTTAATAAAATCAGTGATTTATGAATACTCTTTAAGTAAGAGGTTATCAAAGGAATAGTACGATTCTTTTGCTTAAACAATCGATTTTTAGGGAAGTAAGTTGTTGAGATCCTTGAAATAATAATATTCTTTTAGAAAAATCAAATATCCAAAACTCTTCCTCTACAAGTAACTTTTCAAAATCATTTAAGCCCTTTTTTCTCTGGTTAGTGTGCAGGCTTCTGCAGCAAGTTTCAAGCTTAGTGCAACAGTAAGTTTGTAATGATACTGAGTTAGCAAGAAAGCCTCTGCTACATTTAGGTTTTATGACTTAATGATAATTGGTTCAAGAAGAAGCTCATTTAAAACAAAACCACTTAAAATACAGACTGAAGTGAATAAAATGTGTCTGGACTTTCAATTGAAAAATGAAACAAATTGGGTTATATTGGTAATTATATTGTTATAATGAACATAATGAATGAATCAAGTGTGAATAGATAGACTTAATTTTTGTCATGAAATAATTTGGTAGTATATGACATCCATTAGTATGATATTTATGGCAGTGGCATTAGCATTAAGGTGTTTTTTTTGGCAAAAATATTGGTAGCTACATTTGTAAAAACAAGCTAATCTTTTGATAGTTATTCTTACAATCCTTACAAAGAATAGTTTCCTTTCTCATTATTATAAAAGCAGTAGATTTGGTAAGTTCAGAATTCTTTCCTTTTTCCTTCCTCTTCCTCTTCCTCTTCCTTTTGTTTAGTTTTGTTTTGATATTGGGGATCGAAGTCACAACCTTGTGCTTGCCAGGCAAGAACTACTAATGCCACTGAGTCATATCCCAAGCCCCTAAGCTCAGTATTCTTTGCAGATGCAGACACACAGAGGGACATACTCTCCATCAGGGCTGTAGTGTTGTTGATGGGAAGGGAATATCCTGCGTGCAGGAAACTGTAACCGACTAACTTAATTGCTTTAAATAGGATAGAATCAGATCCTAGTCCCTACATTGTTTGCCATCGTTATTATAAGTTTTGTGAAATCCTATAGTTTTTACAAACTTTTCAGTTTCCTGGTTATAAAAACTGTTATGAGGGCGATGCTAGTAAATCATATCTAATTTTATAAGTGATCCAGTCACTAGTAAATTGTTAAAAGATTTTTTACATTGAAGTATATAATAAAGTACATAAATCTTAGTATGTATAGCTTAATGAACTTAAACATATGTATACGTTTATGTCATTACCACCTAGATTAAGATACAGAAAAATTCTAGCTTCTTAGGAGGCTCTCTTCACATTTGGTACCATTGTATTTTCTTTGCTTTAGGTTAGTTTTGCCTGTTTTTAAATGTCATATAAATGGAATGATATAATGTGTATTCTTTCTTTTAGTATCAAATTGATGGAATTTATTCATGTTTTGTGTCTTTAAAATTCGTTTATGATTTATTTATTGTTGATGAGAATTTGGGTTCCAATTTGGGAGTATTACAAAATTGCTATGACATGTACTTGTCTTCTGGAGGACAGCACTCATTTATGTTGTATATATATCTAGGAATGAATATATACCTATGTTAGGTCTTAGGGATCATGTTTAGCGTTAGCATATATTGTCAGTTTTCCAAAGTAGCTAGTTTGTATACCTGCTAGCAATATATGACAGTTGTTCTGTGAGGAACATTATTTTCTTTCTCTGTTTTTTAAGTGTAACCAGGATACCCGACTGTGAAGTTTTTGTGTTGTAAACTGTTCATTATTTTTTGTTTGACTGTTTTTTTTTGTTTGTTTTGTTTTTTGCATATAGCTAATTTAAAGTCCCCCTCCCCTTTCACAGGGTACTCCTACGTAGATCAGGCTGGCCTTGAATTCACTATGTAGTCCAGACTGGTCTTTGCGCCCGTCTTCCTGCTTCAGCCTCCTAAGTTCCAGGACTACCGGAGTGCACCACCACAATCGGTTTAGAGATCTTTT
Source organism: Hydrochoerus hydrochaeris (assembly GCA_004027455.1). Classification (NCBI taxonomy): domain Eukaryota; kingdom Metazoa; phylum Chordata; class Mammalia; order Rodentia; family Hydrochaeridae; genus Hydrochoerus; species Hydrochoerus hydrochaeris. The sequence goes on from PVLA01000220.1 coordinate 637,091, forward strand.
ACCTATTCACTAGTCAGTTATTATGATGGTTTCTGCTTTCTGTTGTGACTTTGTAAGCTGAGATTAGATAATGAGTACTTGGATAACTGGCACATATTATTTAATGTTGTTGAGAAACTACACAAAGTATTTCTAGAAAGAATTTTATCAAAAATTTAAAACTTTTAGTCATCTGATAGTTAAAGCATTTGAGTGCAGTTGCCAGGCATGGTGGTGCATGCCTATAATCTGAGCATGCCTGTATTTCCAGCCCTCAGGAGGCTGAGGAAGGAAGATTACTACAATTTCAAGGCCAGCCTGGACTACATAATAGACCCTGTCTCAAAAGACTGAAGAAAAAAAAAATTCAATGCACAATTCGACCTTTCTCCTAGGCTAGTTTTAAGAAAATGCTAGTTTTGAGTATTAGGTTTTTTAATATCTGACACCCACTGTTCTTTCAGAAATAAATCTGTAGAAGTGTTAACTAATGGCATTCCCATTCATTAAGTCACTGGTTAAAATTTTCTTTGTTCACATTCTTATTAAAGTCTCCCATATGTTTATTCTTCTGTGGTACCATTGTATTTAGTTCTAAGCCTGTCTTTTTGGTAAATCTTTATCAGTAATTCTTTAAGTGATTTTTTTTTTTTTTTGAGACAAAGTCTCACTGTGTAATTCAGATTGATCTTGAACTCACTATGTAGTTCGAGGCCGGCCTCAAACTCTCAACAATTCTTTTACCTCTGCCTATGGAGTGCTGGGATTACACTGTGTTACCATGCCTGGCTGAATTTTTTATTTTGAGAAGGTCTAGCTGTGTAGTCCAGGCTATCCTTGAACGTGCAGCGATCTTCCTGCTTCAGCCTCCCAAGTGCTAGGATTACAGGCATGTGCCACCATGTCTGGCAAGTGAATATTCCTTCTCTTCTCTTCTCTTCTCTTCTCTTCTCTTCTCTTCTCTTCTCTTCTCTTCTCTTCTCTTCTCTTCTCTTCTCTTCTCTTCTTTTTTTTTGGTACCAGGGATCGAACTCACAACTAACTAAGAACTGAGGGTCCTAATCTCTTTCAAAGGCAGCACCCTCTGTGACTCACTTCTTTGTAGGCCTCATCTCTTTAAATTTTCATCTCATCCCACATCACCACACTGAGTTATGAAATATTTAAATATACAGAAAAGTAGGTATAACATATCTGTATACTATCACATGTGATTTACATACTCTAAACCTAGTTTTAAAAATAAAACAGCTAAAGCTTTTTCTATCTTGTCTATCATTTCTTGCTAAAGTTGCTATGTATATTTCTGTGCATATTTCATTTTCTCATTATATATGTACATATCTATAAATGACAATTTTTTAGTTTCAGATTTTAGATAAATGCTTTTATAAAGTTATGAATAGTTTGCCTTCCATAGAGACAGGTTTTACACCCATTGATTCTATTATCCATGGATCAGAAATACTAAAAAAGCCAGTCATGGTGGCTCATGTGTGTAATACTAGCACACGGGAGGCTGAGGAAGGATGATGGCAAGTTTGAGTCCAGCCTGTGAAATTCAACAAGACCCTGTCAAAAAAACAAAAAGCAAGCAAGCAAACAAGCAAAATTTTAAAAAGCTAAGGGTATAGATCAGTGCAAAGGCCTTGGATTAAAACAAAAAAAGCATGTGTACTAAAGCTTTACAGATTTTGGAGGAGGATGTCATTATTCTCTATACAATACAGTATAACAACTAATAGCATTTACATTGTAATGGGTATTATAAGTAATCTAGAGATGATTTATTCAAGTTGTATGAGTTGATTGATGTTCATAGAGTATGTGCAAATACTGGATGCCTTATGTGAAGAACTTAAGCATCTTTAGATTTTGTTGTCTTTTTTTGTGATACACGGGGGGTTATTGATCTCAGGGCCATGTACATGCTAGGCAAGCACTCTACCACTGAGCTACATCCCCTATATCATGAAAAAATGATACAAATGAATTTTTTTCAAAAGTAAGGAATTAACACTAGTTAATATATTGCATATTGTTATCTTAGAAGTAGTTGTTCAGGTTATAAAATATAGGTACAAAAGTGATCAATCAATGACAGCACAAAATGTTTTTTTTGATGAGCTAACAGATCTATCAAATGTATGTACATATACATACATACATTTATGTATGTTTACCAACATACATATAATCTTTTCCTTTCTTCCTTTTTTCCTTTTCCTATCCCAGTTCTGTCCTTTTGAGTACTTTCTTTCTGTTTCATTATTATAATATCTATTGTATATTTTGGATCTTTAGATTTTTATTTTTTATACTAGGGAGACAATATATTTATAAATGTGAGTTTGATTTATTTCATTTGTGAGTATGGTCTCAGGTTGCTTCCATTTACCTATGAAAGCCTCATGTTCATCCTTTTTATAGCTGAGTAATATTCCATTGTATAAAAATACCACATCATTTTTATCCATTCTGTGGTTGATGGGCATTTTGGTTGTTTCCATGATTTAGCTATTATTTAAATTGTGCTTCTATAAACATGGGTACACATGTATCACTGTGGCATGATATTTTCAATTTTTCTGGGAAAATACCCAGAAGAAGAATAGCTGAATTAAGTGGGACTTCCAATCCTAGTTTTTAGAGGAATCTCTACACTGATTTCCACAGTGGTTACACCAGTCTGCACTCCCACCAGCAGTGGAGAAATGTTCCCTTTTCCCCCACAGCCCTACCAACATTTAGTATCATTTGATTTCTTGATGGCAGCCATTCCTTTTGGAGTGAAATGGAATGTTAGTGTTTTTAATTTGCATTTCTCGAATTACCAGTGATGTTGAGCATGTCTTCATGTATTTATTTGTCATTTATATTTCTTCATCTGAGAAGTATGTGTTCATCTCAGATGCCCATTTTTAGATTCGGTTTTTGAATTTGGAGGCCTGATGTTTCTCAATTCTTTGTATGTTCTAGATGTAAGTCCTTTGAGGGACAGCTGGCTAAAATTGGTTTCCGTTCTGTGGGTTTTCTCTTCACTCTGTTGGTGATTTCTTTTGAAGTATAAATACTTTAATAAGAAAAGATCCCAGTTTTAGATTCTTTGAAGTACTTCCCATGCAGTTTGCATTTTATTCATGAACTCTTTGCCTACCCCTATGTCTTCAAGATTTCTACCTACCTTGTTTTTCAGTAGATTTAATGTTTCTGTTTTGATATTTAAATCTTTGATCCATTTGGACTTTAGTTAAGTGCATGGTGATAGACATGGTTCTAGTTTCAGTGTTTGGCATGTGGAAAGCCAGTTTTTCCAGCAACATTTTATTAGAAAAGCTTCCAGTGAACATATTTAACCCCTTTGTCGAAGATAAGGTGGCTAAGTGTTTTTGTAGTTGTGTCTGTATCTTGTAATCTATGGCATTGATCCTTAAGTCTGTTTTTTGCCATGCTGATTTTATATCACTGTGGCTTTGTATTGTAATTTCAGATTAGGGATTGTGATGCCTCCTGCCTTTCCTTTGTTGCCCAGGAGTACTTTTGCTCTTCTAGGTCTCTTCTGTTTCCAAAAGAATTTTAGGAATGTTTTCTTTGTATATCTGTAAGGTATGCTAATTGTATATTGATTGGTATTGCATTAAATCTGCATAATAGTTTTGGGAGTATGGCCATTTTCACAATGTTGGTTCTGCCTAACCAAGAGCAAGGGATATCTTTCCATTTTCTGACATCTTCAGTCTCCTTTTTACAGTACTATAATTTTCAACAATGTAGGTCTTTTACATTCTTTGTAAGGTTGATTCCTAAGTATTTCATTGTTTTGGGTGCTATTATGAAAGGTATCATTTTCATAATTTCTCTCTGAATTTTTTGTTCAGGAATGCTATTGATTTTCAAGTGTTGACTCTATCCAGCTACACTGCTGAACTTGCTTAGTCTTTGGATAGAGTTTTTGGGACCTTCTGTGTAGAGTATCATGTTTTCTACAAGTAGTGATAGTTCATCTTCTTCCTTTCTTGTCCTTCTTCATTTTATTTCTCTCCCTTGTCTAATTGCTTTGGCTAATGTTTCCAGAACTATATTAAAGAGGAGTGGTGATAGTGGGCATCCTTGTCTTGTTCCTGATTTCAGAGCAAAAGCTTTCAGTTTTTGTCCATTTAGTATAATGTTGGCTGTTGGTTTGTCATAGATGGCTTTTATCAGATTGAGGTAGATACCATGTATTCCAAGTTTCTGTAGTGGTTTTTTTTTTAAATCATGAACAAGTGTTAGACTTTATCAAAAGCTTTTACTGCATCTATTGAGATGATCATGTGATTTTTGTCTTTGGCTCTGTTGATATGGTGTATTACATTTATTGATTTGCATATATTAAACTATCCTTGCATTCCTGGGGTAAATCCCACTTGGTCATAATGTATAATCTTTTTGATAATTTGCTGCATTCTATTTGCCAGTATCTTATTGAGGATTTTTCCAGTAATGTTCATTAGGGAGACTGGCCTATATTTTCTTCTTTTTGGTTGGGACTTTCTCTGGTTTTGGTATTAGAGTAATATTTGCCTCCAGGAATAAGTTAGGAAGAATTGCTTCCCTTTCAATCTCATTGAAAAGTTTGAGGAGTATTGGCTTTAAATCTTCTATAAATTTCTTATAAGATTCAGCCGTGAATCCATCAGGACCTGGGCTTTTCTTTGTTCGCAAGTTTTTAATCACATTTTTAATGTCAGTAGCTGATATTGCATTATTAGAAATTGTTGTATCTTCTTGATTCAGCTTTGATAATTCATACATTTCTAGAAATCTGTCCATTTGCTCTGTTTTCCACCCTATATGAATAAGATTTTCAAACTAGGTATTTATGGTCTTCTGAATTTCCATGGACTCTGTAGTAATTTCACCCTTTTCATTCCTTATTGCATGAATTTGAGGTTTTTTTCTTTCTTTTGCTTGATAAGATTAGCTAAAGGTTTATCAATTTTGTTTATTCTCTCCAAGAACCAGCTCTTTGATTCATTAATTTTTGAATTGTTTTCTTAGTCTCAATTGCATTAATTTCTGCTCTGATCTTTATAATTTCCTCTCTTCTATGAGCTTTGGGCTTGACTTGCTCTTTTTTAGAAGTTTGAGGTATAGCATTAAGTTGTTTATTTATGCTCATTTGTTTGCCTGATGTAACAATTCATTGCTATGTATATCCCTCTTAGGACTGCTTTTATTGTGTCTGACAGGTTTCAGTATCTGCATTTTCATTGAATTTTAAGTAATAATTTCTTCTTTAATTTCACTTGTAACCCATTGATTGTTCAAAAGGTTTTTATTTAATTTCCATGTGTTTATGTAGGTTTTACAGTTTCCTTTGCCATTAATTTCCAACTTCAGTGCATTATGGTCAGATAATATGCATGGGATAATTTCAGTCTCTTTGCATTTATTTAAGAATGTTTTATGGGCTAATATATGGTCTATTTTAGAGACTGCCGTGTGCAGCTGAGAAGAATGTGTATTCTGATGTGGTTGGATGGAATGCTCTATAAACATCTACTAAGTCCATTTGTTCATGGATTTGATTCAGTTCTGTTGTTTCTTTGCCGATTTTATCTAGTTAATCTCTTTGTGACAATGGGGTATTAAGGATCCCTGTTGCAGTTGTGTTATTGCACATTTGGTTTTTCATGTCCATTGATACTTGTCTTATACAGTTGGGTGTTCCTGTATTTGGTACATATATATTTATGATTGTTAGCTCTTCCTCTTGGATTATTCCCCTAACAAGTATGTACTGACCTTCTTTAGCCCTTTTGATCATTTTTAGTTTGAAGTTCACATGTCTGCAAACAGAATAGCTACTCCTGCTTTTTTCTGGGTTCCCGTTGCATGGACTATTGCTTTCCATCCTTTGACTTTTAGTCTGTGACTTTCCTTTTGAGTCAGCTGTGTTTCTTGTATACCGCATACTGTTGGATCTTGTTTCTTGATCCATTCTGTCAACCTTTTTCTTTTAATTGGTCAGTTGAGGCCATTTACATTGATGGATATAACTGATATGCACTGACTCGACTTTGTCATGTTATTTTCCTGTTATTGGTTTCCTGCTTTTTCCTCTTGTTTAATTGCTTGCTCTGTTTGGTTGCTTGTTTCTTTTGTTGTGCTGGAAACTGTAATCATTGTTATCTCTGTCTAGTATGTTTTTCAGTATTCTTTCTAGGGTTGATTTGAAAGACATGCATTCCTTCAGTTGTTCTTTGTCATGGCAGTATCTTATTTCTCCATTAATTTTCAAAGAAAGTTTTGCAGGGAACATCAATCTGGGTTGAAAGTTGTTTTCTTTCCAGGCTTGAAACTTCATTCCAAGCTTGTTTTGACTTGAGGGTTTGTGCTAAGAAGTCTGCCGTGATACTGCTAGGCTTACCTTGATAAGTGAATTGTGCCTTTTCTCTTAACAGCTTTTAGTATTGTTTTTATGCTTACTTTCTGGGATCTTAATTATTACATATCTGAGTGTAGATTTATTTTGGTTATGACTGTTTGGTGTCTATCTGTTGGTGTCTGTCTGAGTGTAGATTTATTTTGGTTGTGACTGTTTGGTGCCTCACTTATCTGTATATCGGATTCTTTTCCCATGTTTGGGAAATTTTCTGCTACCACTGCTGTGAATAGTTTACCAATGTCATTTGTGTTGACTCCTGAATCTTTTATTGACGCCTATTAGTTATATATTGTTTCTCTTTGCATCATCTTGAAGCTGTTGAATTGTCATTTCATGTTGTCTTGTTATTTTTAAAAATGCTTTCCTTTCATAGTCACTAGCTGTGATCCTGTCCTCAATGTCCGAAATTCTATCCTCCGCTTCATTCAAATGGTTTCACGAGCTTTCAATAGAAATTTTTATTTCCTGGATATCTGAATTTGTTTCATGCATTCCACTTCTTTTCTATATTGTTCATTCAAGGTTTCCATCATTTTCCCATGGTCCTGTACTTTTTTTTAACTATGTCTTCTCCTGACCCATGCTTATGCTGAGCAGCTCCTTTATTAAGGTTGTCATTTCTTTCTTTACATGAGAGATTATTTCTAATCTGATTTCCTCTATAGCCTCATGGATTTGTTTATTTTATTTTCAGAAATTTCAGATGTATGACTTTTAATGTCCTGTATTTTCAGTGTCTTCTGTACTTGTTTCTGATCGACTGGACATTTGAGATTGCATTTTTGCTTTTTTGTTTTGTTATTTTTTTGTTATTTTCACCTCTTGGGTTAATATTTTGGTCTTTTCAATCCCACTAGTCTCCACTGTCCATAGTGTGTGTCTTAGGGTCCTACTACGTGGTTGAAATTTGTCCAATTGCTGGTTCTCACAATGAAAGGAAGGGGCCAGTCACCTGAATTCCTCCTGCAGGGCTTGTTGGGTGAGTCCTATATTCTTCCTAGACTGACTAGCCTAGGAGTATTGATGTAAACCAGCCCTTAACTCCTATTGTTACTATGGCTTCAGGCTTTTCCAGGCTGCCAGATCTACCTGGCTGTAGTGTGCATATCCGCTGGAACACTACTTTGTCACTGGGTGTCTCATAAGCCCTTTCGATTTTCTCCAGGTTGGGGGATGCCTTTTTGGCACTCTCCTCAACCCACCTGGTGTTCTCTGTATGGAAGAAAGACTCACCCACACTTGCCACACTCGCCAAGGCCCTACAGCTGGCGGGGAGTTCACTGCTGCTCCTGTTTACTCACTGAGGTCTTCTAATTGAGGGAGAAGTTCAACACACTGTCGCAAGCCGACTAAGATCCTCTGTGTGGGTAAGGGGTTGCTGAGGCTCCCACCTGAGACTCCTACCAGCCCACCAAGGTTCTGCAGGTGGTGAAAGGGGTCACTAATTGTCCTTGGGTTGCTGCAGTCTTTTGGGTGGGTTGGGAGGGTGATGGATGATCCTGCTGATCTCTGAGTCATGCGGCAAGGAAGAGGGGAGACTAGCGATTCTGCCAGCACTAGGTCCCTGGAGCCAGAAGGAGGCTGAGGCCAATCATCTTGCTGGCCCCTAGGTCCATGGGGAGAGAAGGGGAGAGAGGTCTGTGATCCAACTGGCCCCTAGGTCTGGGATGAGGTCATATATTTTTGAAAGTTTCTTTTTTGTTGTTTTTAACCTCACACATTTATTTTATAAATAGGCACTTCTCCAAGTCAAGGGCATCTGATTCTGGATAGGAAATATAGTACCACCTGTCCGATTAACATTTCAATGGGGGAAGACATAGTAAATAAAATTGGTATTATAATATCCTGATAGTAAATGCTGCGAAAGATAACTGAACAGGTCAAGGGAGAAACAATAATGTGGGAATGGGATATTCCCACATATATAATGAAGTAGTCAGAATTCTTCTTTCAGAGGTAACATTTGAACAACTGAATTGAGAGAGTAAACCACATTAAAGTTTGGGAGAAGACAATTCTGAAAGGAAACATCAAGTGCAATGGCTGGGTGTGTTGGAGCAGGCCTATAATCTCAACACGCAGGCTGGACGGGTAAGGTAGGAGGATCATCGTGAGTTTAAAGCTAGCCTCGGCTACCTAGTGCATTTAAGGCCAGATCAAACTGCATAATGAAACTATCTCCAAAAAAGAAAAAAAAAGATGCAACAGCCTTGAAGTAGATAGAAGTAACTCTCAAGTACTTGAGAAATAGAAGTCAAGTGTGGTTAAATGTAGTTAGCTAGGAGAATGCTTATGAGATGAGTTTGGAGGAGGAGCCAAGGGCCAGTCAAATCATGTAGGTCTTACAAAGTAGTGTTAAGAAGTTTGTAGTTTGGGTCTAATAAAAAGCCATCAGATGAGTTTTTTTGAGCAGAGAAATGATATGATTTTACTTGTTTATGGTATTAGTTTTACATTGGAATTTTGTGTGGTAGAAAAAAATATTGAAATTCTTACTGTATTGTTACTATATATAGAAGGATTTTCAAGATATGTATCTTGTTCTTTTTCATTGTATAATTATTTACAGGAAACTTTTTGTTATTTGCTTATTTTATGTAAAATTTCTCTGGAAAGACGTTAGAGGCATATAAAGAGATCCATATGAGAAAGACTCTTTCCCCCATTCTCTCTTTATACCTTCCTCCTTTCCCCCTTTCTCTCATTTCTATTTTCTCCCCCTCCCTCTCCTCCTTGCTATTACAGGGAGTTAAACTCAGGGCCTTGTACATGCTAATTAAGTGTTCTACCCCCAGTTTCTTCTCTGGTCCTTTTAAAATTTTATTTTCAGACTAGTAATTTCCCATACTAGCCTTGAACTTTCCTCAGCCATCTGTACTGTATTACAGGTATGTGCCACCATGCCCGGCTCTACTTTATTTTTTTTTAGGGACTAAAAACAATAAAATAGAAAAAAACAAAACAATGAGAACAATGTTGACTTTCAAAAGCAAGACTGAAGGAAACCCTCCATAGGTGCTATGTTGCATATTGTTATCCTCTAAACAGATGCTCAGACTACCAGACCCAGGCCTGCACAGTCAATCAGTCAATACAAGCATTAAGTTGTTTTTGTACCTCAGTTGCTATCATCCCAGTCTGTGTTCCTCTGAATCAGCCTGTGGGGTGGGGTGTGGGGATGTTTCTGTTATTTCTCAGCCTGCTCTCTGGCTGGCTCATGGAAAAGGCAGGCTGGCTTCTAGGTTCTTTTCACAGCCCCTGGTTGCCACTGGTTTCTACTTTCTATATGTCAAGAGTATGTTAAAATTATACCAAAAAATATACAAATTATTAGTACCTAACTACCTGAATTTTTACAAGTTGACTTCCACCATGCACCTACCCAGAGCAATAAGCAGAACTTTACTAGGACAGTAGAAGCCCCTTAGTTTCCCTAATACAGTTATTACCCCTACCCTTCCATGCTAATTTTGTAGGGTAAACTCCATGCTAACTTTTTGTAGCAGGCATTAGTTTTGCCTGGTTTTTCTACCAGCATTCTGTTTATCATAATTTAATTTTAGATTACTGTTTTTATGTTAGTATCCTGAAGGTAATGCTTAAAGGTTTCTAGTTTCACACCAGTATGGTACGAGAGATCACTCTATAGGATTTCCTTCCTTTGGATATGATAAGGTCCTTATCGTTGCTGTGAATGTGTCCTATTTTGAATTTTAAAAAATTTCCAGAATAGGATAATACATGAAGATAGAGAGTAGGTCAGTGGTTGCCTAGAATTAAGGGTGAGGGATTGGGAGATGACAGGTAGTGGGTAGAGTGTTTTGTTTTTTTGGGATAACAAAAATGATCTATATTTGATTGTGGTCATAATTGTTCAACTTTGTCAATGTGCTAAAATGTACTGAATCTTACACTTTAAGTTTATAAATTGTGTAGTATGAAAGTTTTAGTTCAGTGAAGCTGTCATTTTAAAGAAAAAATTTCAAAAGTACATAAACAAATCATATGGGATCCCTTCTATCTCTCTTGAAGTTAAGTGCAGTAAATAATTTAGTCTTGTGTGGGTTTCCAGTCCTTACCTGTTTACATACACACATAACTTTACATTTTTCATGTTAGTACATACTGTGGTACTTATAGATTAGTAGTTAACATTTATTGTTTTCTGTGCACCTGCAGTTCTAAATTACTTATACAGAACAAATTATTCACATTTTATAAATAGGGGGAAACAGGCAGAGGTGAAGTACCTTGACCAAGTTAGTGTCTGTTTTATTTTTTGTAATGGCTACATATTCTTAATCTGTAGCACATTTAAACTACTTTTATCATAAATAATTATGTTGTTTTGTACTCACTGTTATATTTAGAATGAAGGATCTCTAAATTCATTCATTCATTAGAATCAGTTTAGGTCCTTAAGCTCCTTCCACAATGTATCTAGCCAGTGCTTATGTGGCTTCTGTCACACATGCACTGTGTTGCCTAATCCGCATTCCTGGATTTCTGAGTAAAATCATAGTCAGCCTTATCTCTTTTCTGTGGTAGGAAATGCTTATTAGTTTATGTCTACCTGAATATTTTTTGTTAGTATTTCTGTGCCTTTGCAATTTCTTTGCTTATCTGAAGCGCTCAAACCATGCCTTTATTTTCTGTCTCAGATGTATTTTACATCCTTGATGTAATTGTAACTGAGAACAGACTTTCTTAGGGTTCCTTTAGCATGTTACATTTTACAATCTATGTGAACTGTTTGGTTACATTTCTGATTAATGCAGGCAATTTGGCTTGCTTGGAAAAAGTTACCTTGCCTAGGTTGGGGAAGAGGAGGGACAGGGTGCATAGCACCTGAGATCACCTTCACTTTTCTGTACCCTCCCCCCTGCTTCCAGGACAGCAGAGTGGAAGCCATTGCCACTTGCTGGTAGTGCCTGGTTGTTAGTATGTTTTCAGGATGTATATGCTGAATAAATCAATTCATTGGCTCTTGAGAAGCAGCCTATTTGCTGCGACTTTTTAAAAAGCCCCAATATGGCCATACACAGCAGAGAGCACATAACAATTAACTTGGTAATTGTTGAGTTTAACTCAGTTTTATTTTGTTTTACTGGGTTTTAACTGAGTACCTTTATTCTTTCTGATAGAATGCACCCCAATTCAGAGTAGTCTTGACACTTGAATTTATCAGAGCTGCAGCAGTATTTAGCAAAATAGTATAAGAAAGGAAACATTCTTTGTACTGGACATTCTTTTTCTAAATATTCCTCTTCACTAGGTGCTTGCTGTCTGTAGTCAGCTGGTAATATAGTGATCTCTACAGGAGGTTTTAGTCTTAACAGTAAAGTACCACAGCTTGTCACTTTCTCTTGTTACTGCCAACAACTTTTTATTGAGGGTCTTCATTAGCTAATACTGCTTCAGAAGCCAATAAAAATTAGAAAACGTAAGCTGACTTTTGGGTTAGAATCTGTATTTTCTTTGAGATTATTTATATTCCTAGTTTTAAAAATAGATGCTTGCCACTTTTCTGGCAGTTATATGTGGTATGATTTATTTGAGGGCTTGTTACATCTTATGAGAACTTTTAATTCAATTTGTATGTAATAATGTCACTTGAATAGTATCATGCTTTTGCCTAAGACTTGTAAAATACACATTTTATTTTGTTCTTTGTTCCTTTTTCTTTCTTTCCTTTTTTTTTCCTTTCTATGTTTGACCTGTAATAGTACCTTTCTTTTGTACCAGGAATCAAACTCAGGACCTCACATTTCCCAGGCAGGCACTGTGCCACTGAGCTGTATCCCCATCCCTTATTGGTACATGTTTGCAGTATATAGTGTTTGCATTCATTGTAGAGAATTGATACATGTACATAACACATTTTATTTTCATTCTTTTCCCCTTTTCCTCTACTCCTTTTTATTTTTCCAGCATCAGATTCATTTATATAGTTATCATACAAGATATTATGAAAGTAATTATATATATAGGCTGAAAACCAAATTAATAGGCCAAAGAACATATAAAACATGTAAGACAGTTGTTCTAAATTAAGGTACATTTTTAGATACATTGTCTGCACTGGATTACAATACCCTTTTTTCTTTCTCTTTCCTAGTACCTGTCTTTTATTTTGTTATATCTATATTTAATCCATATTTCTGTGTATCTGTTGAGTTTTTCATAGATGAGAAACTATGTGATATTTAAGCTTATATGTCTAAGTTACTTTACTTACCATGTCTCAGCGTGCATTCATTTTCCTACGTATGACTCTTATCCTTTTTTTTTTTTTTGGTACTGGGGATCGAACTCATGACCTTGTGCTTGCCTGGCAGGCGCTTAAGCCACTGAGCTAAATTCCCAGCCCCTCTTTTATCCTTTTTTTAATGGCAGAGTAATACTGTGTATAAATACCATGTTTTTAATCCATTCATCTGTTGATGGAAATGCACACTGTTTTCCAAGATTTAGCTGTTATGAGTTGTGCTTCTGTAAACATGGGTATGCATTCCTCACTATGGTATGATGTCTTTAACTCTTAGGAAGATAACTACAAGGGGAATGGGTGGATTAAAAGGAATTTCTACTTTTTTGAGGAACCTTCATACTGATTTCCATAGTGGTTCTATCAGTTCACAATCTCACCAATAACGAAGAAGGGTACCTTTCTCCCCATGGCCTTGCCAGCATTTGATTCTTGATGAGAGCCATTCTTTCTGGAGTCAGTGTTGCTTTTTGCATTTCATGACTGGCCAGTGATGTTAACTTTTTTTTTTCCCACATATTTATTGCTTCATCTGAGAAGTATCAGTTCATTTCAGATGTCTTTTTTTGTTTGTTTGTTTTTTAAGACAGAGTTTCTTTACATAGTTCAGGTTGGTTTTGAACTCTCAGCATCCTCCTGCCTTAGCCTCCTGAGTGCTGGGATTATATATAAGCATATGCCACTGCCATGCCTAGCTTAGATGCCCGTTTTTAAATTGGGTCTTAATGGGGGAATGTCTTATTTTTTCAAGTTCTTTATATATTGTGGATATTGGTCTTTTTATGAGGAGGACCTGGCAAAAATTTTTTCCCATTTTTGTGGGCTATCTCTAGTCTGTTAGTGGTTTCCTTTGCTATGCATATTAAAACATTTTTAAAAGAACAGTGATTTTAGGGAAGACATAAATTTCTCTTAGGACTTTTGATTAGATCAAGACATATTTCAGAATTGATTTAGTTTGTAACATTTCAGTAAAGGAAAGTACTACTTCAGAAGCAAATCTTAGAAGTCTGTTAAAGGGCTAAGTGGTCTCATCAGAAGAAATAAGGTCTGGGCCTGTTTTTTTGAATAATACAAAAGTAGAGCAACGTATTTGTGCTTTTGGATGTTTGGCATTGACAGTAGAGTTTGGTATTATGAAGGAGGAAGTGAGTGGTCACAGAATTTTAAGAGAAATTTTTTTCTAGACTTATTTTTTGTTTTTGTTTTGCTTTATAATGCTTTTTTTCCTCTTGTTTACAGACAACTTGCTTTATAAGTGTATTGACTAAAATGCATTAAATTGAATTGGTTTAATTTAGGATCCTTTTCCCCTTTCTCTTTTAGGACTTGAACCAATGAGAGAAGCATATGGCACTTGTGAAGATAAATGTCACTGCTCCTTCTTTACTTGGAACTCCTGCTTAGGACCTGTATGTGACTTTTCACCTGTGATCTGTTCTCCCACTAGCTACTGACTTTGATTACAGGAAGGTCTCTGAAGAGTCATATCAAATGACGTCAATGGCCAGCTTGTTTTCTTTTACTAGTCCAGCAGTGAAGCGATTGTTGGGCTGGAAACAAGGTGATGAGGAGGAAAAATGGGCAGAAAAGGCAGTCGATGCTTTGGTAAAAAAGCTAAAAAAGAAAAAGGGTGCCATGGAGGAACTGGAGAAAGCCTTGAGCAGTCCAGGACAGCCGAGCAAGTGTGTCACTATTCCCAGGTCTTTAGATGGACGCCTCCAGGTTTCTCACAGAAAAGGTTTACCACATGTTATATATTGTCGTGTGTGGCGGTGGCCTGATTTGCAGAGTCATCATGAGCTAAAACCATTGGATATTTGTGAATTTCCTTTTGGATCTAAACAAAAAGAAGTTTGTATCAACCCGTACCACTATAAGAGAGTGGAGAGTCCAGGTAGGTTGTACTCCCTTGAGAAAAATTTTTTTAAAAACTGTGTTGCCTGATTCATATATAATTAAATTTATTAATTACAAGGTATATTAACCTTGTGTTTCATTTTTAAAACTTCAATCTTGGAAAGAATACTGGATTTGAATTTAGCTTTTTTAAATGTAGATGATATTACTCCCAAGTGACATTCTAATTCATTATACACAGTAAAGACTCATATGTGTTCTACCTTTCCTGTGGATGACCTGTCTATTTTAGCTAAGAATTAAACCCCTTGTATACAATGCATCCTGTTCCTTTTTGTCCGTTCATGAACTTCATTCCTACAGTAGCATCCTTCTCCCTTGTATTGTATTTTCCCAGACTATTTCTGAAGCATACAAGCATTTCATGATACTGCCTATCCTAAAATAAAAGTTAAAAAAGAATTCCTGTCTTGATTTCACTCACATATCCCCTACCCCATTTCCCATACTGTTTCTTCTAGTCATTTTATTATAAGATTCTTTTATTATTTTCACATCTCATTTCCTTTCTTTCTTGTCTTTCCAGTTAGTCTTTCTTCCCTATTGTTTCATATGTCAAGATCACTATGACTTCTTTCTTAGAAATAAAGGGGTCATTTCTCAGTCTTATCCTACTGTCTCAGTAGCATTTGATACAGTTCATCTTCTGCTTTCCCACTAAAAACTATCTCTTTTTGTCTTTTTAAGACACTCCCCTTTTAATTGTCCAACTTCATTGGTTATTCTTGCTCAGGGTATTTGCTATTTAGCCTCCTGTTTCACAGGACTCAGTCCTTGGGCTTTTTTTGTTATCTATATTCCTTAAGTGTCTCATGTTTTAAAATTATCTATAACATGATGCTCATAATTTCAATTCTAGAATCAACTTCTTTCTTGAGTTCTAGATTTGTATAAAATATAATAGCTCAATTAAATGTCTAATAAACATCAGCTATATATGACTAAGCCTCCCCGCCAAATGTTTGTCTCCTGTTTTCTCTATTGAAGTACATGGCACTAGCATTCATTCATATAGCTGTTGCTGTAGCATAAAGGTTGTCTTTTATTCTTTTTAAGTCTTAGGTTTGAGCTATGAACCAATGCTCTTTGCTGTATCTTCAAAATATGTCTTGATGCCCTCACCTCTTACCAATAGTACAGAGTGTTAACTGTTTTTCACCCTAAGTAGTTTCCTAATTGGTCTATCTGCTTCTTTTTCTCCCAACTCATTGTGTTTTCTGCACAGTAGCTAGAGTAAAATATAAGATGACATATCAAATCATGTCAATTCTTACAAAAAACACTTAGCACTACTACACTAAGAATCAGAATTCTTAAACAGAATTCTTAAACTTAAAATAGATGGTTTCAACACTACACCTATCCTTAAACATCCTTTGACTCTTGAACTTGCCATACTCCTGTCTAGATTTTAATTGTTGCAGTTTCCCTTAGTTAGAGTACCTTCTTTGCAGAATCTTTTCATGGCATACATTCTCACTTTTCATGGCATATGTTCTCACATTTAATCTTTGCTCAAATATCCTCATCACCAGTTCATTCTATATAAATATTTAGTTGATTAACTAGTGCAGAGCCTTTCTCTGTCTCACTTATTACATCCCTAGTGCTCAGAATTAGTACAATTTCCTGGAAGTTGGTAGCTAATGACCAGTAAGTATTTTTTTATAATAAATGAATTGCATAGACTGATAGTTCATTTACTGCTACTCTAACAGAATACCAGCCTGGGTAAATTATAAATGAAAAGTGTTTATTTGCCTCATATCCCTGGATGCTAGAAAATGCAAGATAGCCTGCATCTGGTGAGGGTTCTCTGACTGCATTTTAACATGGCAGATGGCCAGTGAGTGTAAGAAGGCAAGAAGGGACCAAACTTACAACAAACCCATTCTCATGATGAGTAATCTACTCCTGCATAACAACATTACCTGAACACCTTTTATCAGATCCCATTCCAGTATTTTTGCATTAATAATTAATTTTCCAACACATGAACTTTGGTGGATGTATCATAAGTCTAGCAGCTGAGAATAATAACTACACAATAAATTACCACAAATGTAGTAGCTTGCAATACGTATTTATTACTGCACAGTTTCTTTGGAGTAAGTCTAGGAATTTTGTGTATTCCCATAGCCAGGATGTGAGTAATAATTGTCCATCACAGCTTAGTAGGATTTTTACAAGCTTCCAGTCCGTGTTGATTAGAGCCAGGGTCTTATCAGATGGGAAAGAATCAATTTCCAGAGCTCACTGTGGAGTTGACAGAATTCAGTGCCTTGCAGATCACTGGACTTGTGATTATCAGCTGGAAACTGCATTCAATTGCTTACCACATAGTCTTCTTCAGGTAGTTCACATTTATCATAGCTTTCTCAGGACCTGCAAGGAAGAAAGAGAGAGGGTCTTCTACCAAGAAGGATGTTCATATGGAATCTGGTCACATACATCTTCTCACTTTGCTGTATGCTGTTAATGAGAAGCAGTCACAGGTCATACCACTAAAGGGGAAGAGATTAACCAAGGACATGAATACCCAGAGGCTGTCATCATAAGGCTGCCTTAGATTCAGTCTCCTGCATTTGAGGTGGTATGAACCCAGTGTGATAAAAAGATTGAAAATAATACTGAGTGTTAAAACTGGCAAAAAAAAAAGAAAAAGAAAAAAAGAAAGAAAAATAGTAATTGTACTCTACAGGAACTTAATAAGAGGTTTAGTTGAAGTGAGATATTTGAGGTGATTTTTGACTTGTTAAGGCATCTCCTGAAAGAATTGATGAGGAATGGAAAATTGGAGGATTTAATAGACAAATGCCTGAAAAACTCTCAAGCTAGTTATTTGCTAGGAGTAAGTCTAGGAATTTGTGTATTTCCATAGCCAGGATGTGACTAATAATTGTCCAGCAAAAATGCTTTATTTTTTGGTAATCCTCTTTTTTTTTTTAAACTATAATCATTTTATAGAAAGGATAAAGCATAGCTCTGATACTTTTAAATGACTCTGGAAAACTTATGTCTTAATATAGAGAGACTGTAGACACCACCTGCTTTTGGTCAAATGTTCAAACATCTTGGGGAAAGGGACAGATTTACCTGGGTTAACTTGTTTCCTTTTAGACCAAGCTAATAAAACATAAGAAGGATAATTTAAGAGTACCATGTTAATAAAGTAATAGTGGTGGTAACATTAAGAGCAATTAACATTTACTTAGCAATTATAGACTAGGTACTTTTCTAATCTTGAGATTGAGCACTGGGTGCTTTTTTGACGCTGTGAAGGTGATTGTTTGATAGGGTTAGAAAATGTTGGTAAAATGTTAGAGCTCTCTAAGTGTATTTATAAGTTTATAGACAAGAAAACTAAACCTTGAAAGGAAGAAACATAAGATAATATAACAAGTATACGGAAGAGTAAGTATTGCAGAAAAAAAAAATGGAAGATGGTTGGGAAGCAATATTGAATGTAAGAAAAACAGAGGGCCAGTCTAGGTGATCCTGTGTTTAATAGGATATTACTTGCAATATTGCAAGTAGTTAAGACTGTAAGTTCCATAACCAGACTTCCTGATTTTGAATCCTGGTTTTACTATATACTACCAAGTTACTTCTGCTTTTTGTGAGTTAATATGAGAATAATACTACCCACCTGCCATAGTTGTTACGAGGACTGGATGAGTCAGTGCATGAAAAAGTGCTTAAGTTAAGCGTAATGTGGCTTAGAATCAATGTCAAATTAATTATACTAAAATAATACATTATGGAAATAGAGAATGGGGGAATCATAGAAAAATCTTCAAAGGACTGCAACAGGAGCTGGGCTTGGTGACTTATGCCTGAAATCCCAGCTTTCTGGAGGCTGAGGCAGGAATATCTCTGTAAGTTTGAGACCAGCCTGAGCTACATAGTGAATTCAAGGCTAGCCTGAATTGCATAGCAAGGCCCTGTCTCCAAAAACAAGAAATACTACTATAATAGTTTGTAAAAATGGGAATTGAAAGGGTTTACTGACCAAGTAGTTAGAACTGGGACAAAAGACCAATACATGAACTTTTAGTACCATGGATTAAAAAAATTACATTCTAAAAGTTTCCAGAGAAAAAATATAGTACACATACAAAATACTACAAGTCAGAATATTGGATTTCTTGCTGCGATTCTGTATTTTAGAAAAAAAGTGAAGCAAATTCTGCTGGCAGACAAGCAAACAATTTAAGATAATACATCCTGTTTTTCACCTTTTCTTAGGAAGCTAATAGAGGATGAGGCTCATGAAATGGGATACACAGTAATTGAGAGATGAAGTAGTGGGTCTGAGGACTTCAGGTTTGTAGGAGATTTAAGTAGCAGCTCATCCAGACCAGACGAGAAGATGGAAGATCTGGGGGGAAACATCAGTCAACAAAGTGTTTGATAATTTATAGCATCTGAAAGATAGTCTTGATTGTCATTTGACAGATCTGTTGAAATACTGGAAATAGTAGTAGTAAATAAAACTAAGCAAGTGAAAGAATATTAATTTTAATAAAAGCATTATTCAGGGAAAAATAACACGGCTTATTAATGAATTACAGACATATATACATAATGTAAATATCAGATTGTGATTTAACGCAGTTTTTAAATGTAAATTTACTCTGGGGTAAAGAAAAATGTAAGAAAGCTGCCCCATTTGCCATAAGACCAAGTATATTAAAAAGCCTTCAGAAATTAATAATAACAGAAGCATATTGTTTAGCAGTATATACACAAAGTAAATGGTAAACAAATGGCTAATTTTGCTTATGGAAATGACGTGAGAAGGGTCTAGATATTGTCATTTTTGTTATAATCTCATCTTTTTTATATGATTATATTGTAATCTTTTAAAGTCTTCTTACTATTTTGGATGAAAATAAAATAATTATTAAAAATCATGTGCATGGATAAAATACAAGCAGGAGGGAAGCCAGTGATTTTAACTATGTCTTTAAAAAAAATCTTTACCAAACTGAATTGCAGGTATCTCATTAAGCCTTTCAGCTAGATAAACAGCAGTTCTTATTGTCTGATACCCTGCTCTCCACTGGCAGCTGCCTTGTCTTTCAGGGAAACAGCAGTTGTTAATACACAGTATAACAAAAGCAGTTGTATTCACTGTTGACCACATTTGTACAACAGTAATTCTGCAAAAGATGGAACAGTACAAACACTGAAGAGCCCTTGGTTTGTTGTGTACAATCTACTACTTTGGGGAATGAGACTATGATCTAGTTAACTGAAAAACCAGTTGATTTTATTGATGCTAAATGATATCACAGTGAAAAAACTTGAAAAACATTTCATTCATTCATTCATAGTACTGGGGATTGAACCCAGGGCTTTTACACTGACCTATATCCTCAGCTACCTTTTTCACTTTTTACTTTGATACATGGTTTTACTAAGTTGCCCAGGCCAGAGTTGAACTTACTCTTGTGCTTCAGCCTCCCGGAGTCAAAATGACATTGACAAATACAGGAAAATTATAAAAGAGAATAATTATGTATTAAGAGTTTGAAGAATTGGTATCAAGTTTCCTATAGGGAAAAGTAATCAGGTGTTGAAATATGGCGATGAAGTGAACATTGGAGTAAGTTTAATATTTAACTTTAAAAAATTTCTTTAAATATTTACACATTATTGTATATACAGTGGTACTGAGATTGTGAACCTGATTTGTTTTACGATTTTGGGGAAGATGGCTGCATTTATGTCTGTGTGGAGCAGATAGCCTTGGTCTTATTTGTCGACTGATGCAGAAGTTGCAAACAAGAAGCAAAATTTTGCTGAATGCTTTTGTGAACTGAATCGCTTGCAAACAGAAGTGTTGGTGAACTGAGGCATTATGTATAAGACTGATTTTGAATGGAGGATTTCTGCCTGGAGAATATTACTATGTTCAGTAGGGAAAAGCTTACTGAAGAATTTAACGTTTGAGATTTCTCAAAGTGAAAATGATGAAACTGTTCAGAATTGGAAATGTGAAAGTTTGCAGGGCATCCATATTCTGACCTTAACTCTGTCGTCTTACTCTGGATCAGTGTGTAGGCCAACACTTTTTTTTTCTTTCCCTTCTTCCTCCTGTCCTCACCCCTAACATCCCTTATTCTTCCAGTTGGCTAAGGTCCAGTTGGGTTTGTCTTTTTGACAATATTTTAGTTCCTTACAAGCTGAGTATTCACTTCTAAAACTTTGTGCAGTAGTGGTTGTTAAATGTTGTATATTCCATAGAACTGAAGTATATCTTTCCTGAATTTTCTTTCTTCCAGAGCCCTTTATATAGTCTAAGTGTTGACAAGAATTTTGGGGTTAGTTTTTATGTAAATATGTATTCAGGTTTCTATAAAACAGCCCTTCCTAAAAGTAAACTGTTTTAATAGGTTTACAGTATGCGAATCATTTCTACCAACCCCTTAACGGTTGAATGGTACATTTGTTGTAGTCATTTTTGACCAATTACTTTTGATTTTTGTCTTTCAGTCTTACCTCCAGTATTAGTGCCTCGTCATAATGAATTCAACCCCCAACACAGCCTTCTGGTTCAGTTTAGGAACCTGAGCCACAACGAGCCGCACATGCCGCAGAACGCCACGTTTCCAGATTCTTTTCACCAGCCCAACAACACTCCTTTTCCCTTATCTCCAAATAGCCCCTACCCGCCTTCCCCTGCTAGCAGTACCTATCCCAACTCCCCAGCGAGTTCTGGACCAGGAAGTCCTTTTCAACTCCCAGGTAAGACTTCATTGATACAGGAAGGATAAAGAAAAAAAAAAAGAAAGACTCTTGGAGAATCAGTAACGATTTTTACTTTTGCCCTCTGGGTAAACTGTTATACAAGTACTCCTTATTTCTTACTGTACATTTTTTAATGTAATTCTTTGATTTTGAGGTGAAGTTAGATTTCATTGTGTCAGGTACTATTTGTTTAAAATCTAGAAGTAGAATTAAATACTGTTTAATCTATTAGGAATTTGCTCAAAAGCAAATTTTCATATTTTGTCTTAGATTCAGTGCTTGTTGTAGCTGTGTCTCAAAATACATTTTGTACAAACCTTGATGTGAAATATAATTTATATTGTTTTACAGTTACTGAGACAAAAGTTTAGTTGTTTCTGGAAAAAAAATTCACCCATGAATGTTAGTACTTGAAAGATAACATGGTTAACATTCAGTTTTCTGAGCTCATTACTTACCCATTTAATAAGATACAACAGCCATTTTTGAACATTGCAAAAGTATTAGACAGTTACTATTAGTGTTGATGACAAATTTTGAAGGGACATAGTTTTATTTTCTAATTTTAAATGACAGTGTGCAGTATGTGATGATTAATTTAAAAATGTCAGTAGTATATATATACAAACTAGGATACTCTGTGTCCTTCAGATTGTTTTGCACAGTTGTTCTGAGCATGTGATTCTATGAAAATAAAGATGAAATTGATGTTGAATTCTTTTTCGGTGTATTTTAGTACTATTCTTAATATCGTGGATTATCAGAGATCTGGACTAAATAAATATGTGTTTGTAGTAGGTTTTGAGTAGCTATTAGATGAGCTGACTTTTCTGTTTTAGGATAGGGTCCTATATTTTTGTGTGTGTAATGTTGAATAATGAACCCTGCTGATAATCTTGTTTTTTAAAAATGCTTTTAGAGGATGAAGATTTCACTTGCTTTTTTGGGATTTGTCTCATTTTATTTCTCTTAGCTGATACACCTCCTCCTGCCTATATGCCACCTGATGATCAGATGAGTCAAGATAATTCCCAACCTATGGATACAAGCAATAATATGATTCCTCAGATTATGCCCAGTATATCCAGCAGAGGTAAGAGAAATATAGTACTCATATTTATTTTGTTGTTGTTATTTTTATTTTTTTAATTTAAAAATTTTGTTTTGGTATTGGGAATTAGAATCAGGACCTTGCATTTGCCAGGCAGGCTCTATGCCAATGAGCTGTATCTCTGGCTCTATTTTTACTGTTTTTTAACCTTTTAGCCACTTTTACTTATTTGAATTTTTTTTTTTCAACACTGGGTGTTAAACCCAAGGCCTCCTACATGTTAGGCAAGCACTCCACTCTATCATTGATCTATATCCTGAATCTTGGCCACTTTTAAAAACCTTTTGTGAAATAATTTATATACTATAAAATATTTGTAAATATTTACTTCTGGTGCAATTAGTGCCCTTATAAGAAGAGGACTAATCTCTTCCTCTAAGAGCCCCCTTTCTGTGTATCTTTTTCTCTATCCTTGAACACAAACCAAGGAAAGGCCAAGTGAGTACAAATTGAGAAGGTGGCTGTCTATAAGCCAGGAAAGAACCCTCACCAAGTTCTGACCTGTTACTGACACCTTGGATCTTGGACTTAACACCCTCTAGAAGTGTGAGAAATAAATTTCTGTTTAAGCCACTCTGTCTGTGGTATTTTTTTAGAGCAGCCTGGACCAACTGAGATAGAATTTGGTACCTAGAAATGGAGTACTGCTGTAACAAAACTATGCTTAAAAATATTAAGTAGCTTTGGAGCTTGACACTGAGTAGAGGTTGGAAGAATTGTGGAGTATGTAGCAGAAAAAGCTGATCCTGGTATGAAGGAACTACTAAAGCTCATTCTGTTGAGGCCTTAAAAGTAAAAGAGGAGAGCCATAAAACTTTCATTTTCTTAAGAGAATATCTACGTAAGTTTTGTATAAAATGTTAGAAATATAAATGTAAGATTGATTCTTTTGAGGCTACAGATGACAAATAAGGAGCATTGTTATTAGAAAAGGGAGAAAAGGCAGTCGTTATTAACACAGTGACAGAGAACTTAGCTGCTGCTTGTGTTCTAGTGTTTTGTAGAAAGTAGAATTTTAAACTATGAAATTGGATACTTAGTTGATGAGATTCCTGAGCAAAGTTTTGAAGAAATGGCTTGGTTCTTTCTTGCATAAGATAATCTGTGGGAGGAGAGCAGTGAATTGAAGAAGAAATTGTTAAGCAAAAAAGAGCCAGAATTTAAAGATTTAGAAAAATCTTCATATTTCAGAAATGAGAAAATATATTTGATAGGGAGATTAGTATGGATGTGAATTATGGACCTGATTAGTAGGACACTGCTAGTGTGGCTTGAAGGAAACAGAGGCCAGAATTAAGGAAAGCTGTCAGACTTAGATTGTGTAACACAGAGCATTTAGCTATTTGGCTGCAAACTTGTTCAATTCCTCAAAACTGGAGTGAGTCAGAGAGCCTCAGGATCAGTGTTCTAGCTGCTGCAGGCTGGTTGAAGCCGTGGGAGCAAGGGTATATGGGGCCTTGAGGATGCAGTTCCCTACAACTTACAGCTTGTGTAGTTTCACATGCTATCACTGGGGAGGAATTTTGCTTGATGTTGTCTCCGGTCTAATTTTTTTCTGATTTAGATAAGACTGGACTTGTTATAGTTTTTGCTGGAATGAGTTAAGACTGAAGGTTTTGGGAATGGAATTTTTTTTTTTTTGCATGTGAAAAGGGAATGAATATTGGGAGGGTAGGGTTGAATACTGATGGGCCAAATTGAGTTCCTTCCACACAAGTTTTACAGCTTGTGAAACGACACAAGCTGTAAGTTGTAAGGAACTGCACCCTCAAGGTCCTCATGTTGAAGCCCTTACTCCTAATGTGATGGAATTTGGAGATGGGACTTTTGAGAGGTAGCTGAAATTTAGAGGAATTCATGAGAGTGGGAGCCTCATGATGGAATTAATTGCCCTTATCAGAAGGGGAAACAGTCAGATCTTTGAGTCTTCATATCACACGCTAAGGAAAGACCTTATGAGCACACAGTGAGAGGGCAGCTGTCTATTTACAAACTAGGATGAGAGCCCTAGGTAGATGTCACATCTGCTGACACCTTGGTCTTAAACTTCCCAGCCATGAACTATGGAAAAGAATTATTTAAGCCATTCAGTTTCTGGTGTTTTGTTACAGCGCCACGAATAGGCTAAGGTTGTTACCTATCTTTATCTAATTACTAAAATTGCCACAGTTAAGCTTATTTTTAATGTTTTTTTGCGTATAGACTCAAAGTAAGACTTAATTGAAATGATTTTTTTGTGTGTAATGCTTTTGTTTGGTTAAAGAGTAAACAAAAAATCTAGAATTTCTGATAATCATTTATTAAACTTTTCTGTCTTGTTTGTTCATAGACGTTCAGCCTGTTGCTTATGAAGAGCCCAAACATTGGTGTTCAATTGTCTACTATGAATTAAATAACCGTGTTGGGGAAGCTTTTCATGCATCATCTACTAGTGTATTAGTGGATGGATTCACAGATCCTTCAAATAACAAAAGTAGATTCTGCTTGGGATTGTTGTCAAATGTTAATCGTAATTCAACAATTGAAAACACTAGACGACATATTGGAAAAGGTAATCTTGCATTTTCCTATGTTCAGTTGAATTAATTTGTTGTACTGTTGGGGTACCATGTATTATTTGAGTGCTAGAAGAATACAAAGTATATTAAGGCATAACTGCTGCCTCAAGTTGTGAATATTGAAGAATTAATTAACCAAATGAAGTCATGATGTGTCCCCTTATCTTGCTTAGTTTTCTCTTACTAGTGAAGATCTGAAATATTACTGTGTCTTTGGATTTTGACTGATACATTGGCTAGAATATAAGCTTCATGGGAATTTACCCTATTCACGACTGTTGGCGCAGAAGATAGGTTCCTAAACTGGACAGCAGGTTCTTGAAGTATACAACAAACACTGATTGAACATATGATGCTGGTGAAAGATTAGAATTTAATATTTGTGGTATTTGTGGAGTATCTTTAATTGAATGACCTGTATCAATTACCGGAGTATTGGAGTTAGAGATAGGAAACCCAACTTTGAATGGCAAAAATCTTTAGTGGATTTATACCCCTTCCCCCGTTTTTAAAATTCAGGTAACAAGGTTCTGTTTATAATTCATCCTGCAGTACAGTCACCACAACAAACAAGGCACTTTTTTACACTTGAGCAGTCAGGAAAGAAACCTATCCCAGGAAGGCTAAATTCCATGTTTCTTGAGGTATTTTGCTTTTACACCTTGCTATTTTTTTGTCTTTGTTATCACACGCTGAGGAAAGACCTTATGAGCACACAGTGAGAGGGCAGCTGTCTATTTACAAACTAGGATGGGAGCCCTAGGTAGAAGTCACATCTGCTGACACCTTGATCTTGAACTTCCCAGCCATGAACTGTGGAAAAAATTATTTAAGCCATTCAGTTTGTGGTGTTTTGTTATAGCACCATGAATAGGCTAAGGTTGTTTCCTATCTTTATCTGATTATTTAAATTGCCATAGTTAAGCTTATTTTTAATGTTTTTTTTGCGTATAGACTCAAAGTAAGACTTAATTGAAATGATTTCTTGTGGAAAAGATTAAAAACATAGTATAGCCAAAAGTGTGTTGTAGCCAAGCATGGTGGTTTCTGTCTATAATCCTAGCACTCTGGGAAGCTAAAGCAAAAGAATCATAAATTTCAGCCCAGTCCAAGCAATTTAGTGATTTAGCAAGACCCTGTCTCAAGATAAAAAAATAAAAAGGGCCAAAGGTATAGCTCAGTTGAAAGGCCTTCTCTGTTCAGTCCCCCATATTGCAAGAGAAAGAAGAAGTTGGAAACTTTTGTTTCTTTTCTCTTTTGACTTCATTACCAACTTGCCACAATCTTTTTCTTCTGAAATACTTTACCTGTATGCACTGGCCCCGCCTTCCCTACTACAGTAAAAATACTTTAAGGGAAGTCTATTTGGTAAACTTTACAATTATATAATCAATTTTCCCTTTTTTTCTAGTGTATCATTCTAGGATCCTGTTGTTTATGGGTTATTTTTATTTATTGAGAAGCAAAACACATTTTTCAATAACCACAGCTTGATCAATTCTGTGACTTGCATATGCTAAAGTATACTGTGTACAGAGATGGTGCTAAAAAGTACTGTTTGAAAAATTGCCTATTAGAGATAAGAAAAAAATTATGGTTATTCATTCTAGAATTCTATACAATATTTTGGATATATGAACAGTGGCAGATTTATATTCTGGAGCATAGTAAAATCTCTAAGATTGGTTAAGATGAAAGGTCAAGTTTATGATGATTAGGCTATGCTACCATTTACATTAAAAAACAAGGCAAAACACCTGCTTTGCATGAAACCACATAAAAGTATTCTTGAGGAATATACGTATACGTATATATATATATATATATACACACACATATATTCATATATATGTATAAATATATATATGAATATATATGTACATATATATATATATATATTCCTGAGGAGTATACATACATATACATATGTATATTTATATGTATAAAATGAACTATATGTTAAGAGGTTTGAAAGGACATACATCAAACTGACAGCAGTTTTTGAGGTGGTGGAAGGGTATGTTGGGAAAATACTAGGTGACACCAGCTTTAGTTATATAACGTGATTTTATTTTATTTTATTTTATTTTTGAGGCAGAATCCCACCATGTAGTTCGGACTAGCCTTGAACTCACTGTGTAGCCCAAGCTGGCCTAGAACTCATGGTGATCCTCCTACCTCAGCCTTTCAAGTGCTGGGATTACAGGTGTGTGCCACCAGGCCTGGCTGTAATTTGAATTTTAGTATTGAAACTTTTTGAGAGATATATATATATATTTTTTTATATCAAAACTTTTTAAAGTAAAGTAAATCTGTTTTTTAACAGCTTTTCCTGTGACCTGAAATTACATCTATGCTTTGGTGAGAGGGTTGATTCTTTGCATGTTTTTTTAATTTTAATTTAAAAACAAAAGATAGAAATGATTCAGGATTTTTAAAAAATAGTAGAAAATTAACACTAGTTAATATAGTGCATATTGTTAACTTAGAAGTAGTTGTTCAGGTTACAAGATTTAGGTATGCAAAAAATGATGACACAAATAGTGACAGCACAAAATGTTCTTTGTGATGAATTTGCAGAGATCAGTAGTATAGCTATCTATCTTGTATATACATACATCCACACACATATGTATACCTATATACATAACACTTTACCTTCTTTTCTCCTTTCTCCTATCCCAGTTGTTCTTTCCTTTTGAACACTTTATTTCCCTTTCATTTTCACAATATCTGTTGTACATTTGGGATCTTACTGCTTTTGGGCTTTTTTTTTTATACTAGGGAGACAATGTGATATTTACACATGAGTTTGATTTATTTCACTTATGAGTATGGTCCCAAGTTACATCCATTTACCTATAAAAACCTCATGTTTATCCTTTTTAAAAAAAATAGCTGAGTAATACTCCTATTTCTTTGCTTTTATTTTACCTTTTAACTGTTGTCTTTGTTAGAAAAAGTGCAAAACTGCCATATGACTATTTATAATAGTTTATAGCAGTAGGCGTTCTTTTGAAAGTAACTCATGAAATGTAGTTTTAGTTCACCTTTTTGATATCTTATTCATAGAAATAATAAAATGATTACTAAAAATGAAAAACCCCAGGCGGATAATACAGTAGATCGAGGCAGACATTAATCTCTTGGGTATCTTTAGTGGCAGAAAGCCATCTAGTGGTAGGTTCTATCTATGACTTTGGGAGTTTGCTATGGATTTCTGGGAATGTTGGCTGCATCATACAACCTCTTGGGTATCATTCTTTGTTAAGCTGACTCTCCTGCTGCCCATCTTTTTAAGGTGTTCATCTGTACTATGTTGGCGGGGAGGTGTATGCGGAGTGTCTCAGTGACAGCAGCATATTTGTACAGAGTAGGAACTGCAATTTTCATCATGGCTTTCATCCCACCACCGTCTGTAAGATTCCCAGCAGCTGCAGCCTCAAAATTTTTAACAATCAGGAGTTTGCTCAGCTTCTAGCTCAGTCTGTCAACCATGGGTTTGAGGCAGTGTATGAGCTCACCAAAATGTGCACCATCCGAATGAGTTTTGTCAAGGTGAGTGGATTGTGATGTGTGATGTAATTTGAGTCACTGGACTGGAAGCATGTATATCTGTAGGTTATAATAACAAAATTTTGTTAAATTCAAACATGATCATTACTTTTGATCTGATTTACTAGGCTTTAATTTTAACCACAATAGGTCTAAGATTTCATTTTGTAATCCATACAGTATAAGTGCATGATTGATTTTGATTTTTGATACTGCTACTGATAGGTGTTGAGTTAAAGAATTCTAGTTAAAAGATTAAATTACTAGAAAGCAGTTAATATTTAAATTGTTTTTTGAGTGTCTTAGCTTCTACAGTTTTGCTTATTAGATTGTATTAGAATGCCTTATTAGAACACTAAAATTATTTTACTTATATCTAAGCTTCAATTTGAGGATCTTGCAAAGTTCAAATTTATCAAATTTATGCTCTTGGCCTAATTTTACTGAACTTTCCAAAGATTATGGTTCATGAACAAATTTGGAAAGAATTTTAGTAATACCTATCTATCTATCCATCCATCCACCTTCTAAACTATATCCATGTAGTTCTTAAGGATTGAAGATTTAGTTCAGAAAGAAAAACTGACATGCTTGTAGGGTTTTTCTTTTTGGCGCTAAGGCTCAGTATTTTCTTGCTGTTTTGTTGGATGTCTGTTGTTATGTATCACTATCAGTTGCCTTAAATGTATTTCCTCCTCCCTCTTCAGAAATATTTATTTTAATCTATACTCCCTTATCTTCCCCAGTCTTCTCTCCTTCTTATTCTCCTTGTTTGCTTGGGCTAGAACTCCTGAAAGCAGTATGATAGAGAACTTGATAAATTCAAGATAATAAATGTGAAATTTTTCTCTTAGTTTTTATACAGAATTTTAAACTAGCGTGTTAGCTCATTTCACCTCATTACTTTTCCACCTTTAAGGATAAAGACTATATGACTGTATGATTACATTAAATTACTCATGCGCATATTGATCAGTGTCTACAATGTCTCATTTAAAAGTTTTTTTAAACCCTCAAAACCAAAACTTGATTTAACAAAGTCTGACATGAAGTTACATGAGGCTGTTTGTGGATGTTATTTATCCTAGTAAGAAGAATATATGTTACTTAAAAATTCATATATTTTTGAATAATACAGGTGTTACCTTGCTTTTAAATCTATGGTGAATGCTAAGCTTGGTTTTGTGATACTGTTTATATTCGCTTATGGTATTCTATTAAATACATTAAGAAAAATCTTTAATGCTAAATTATCTTTTGTTTTTAAAACTGATTGAGAGCGGTTGACAGTTCAAAGAGGGACTTGCTGTGATAATGTTTATTTCCATAGGGCTGGGGAGCGGAGTATCACCGGCAGGATGTCACCAGCACACCATGTTGGATTGAGATTCATCTTCATGGGCCTCTTCAGTGGCTGGACAAAGTCCTTACCCAGATGGGCTCCCCTCTGAATCCCATATCTTCTGTTTCATAATACAGAAGTGTTCTTTTCAATTATATTAGTGGACTTGTTTTAATTTTAGAGAAACTTCCAGTACAGATACTGTGGGTTGACATGGAAAAACAGATATTACAGCTTATTTTTTTCTACATAATTGTGACCAACACATTTATATTATGTGATGAATCTACATTTGTTTGTATTCATGTTCATGTGATTAACTCAGAAGTGTTGTGAAAGATGCAGAGGATTGTGCCCCCATTGAGAAATTTGGCGTTGATCTTAGACTGGTGCATGCTTTTGTTTCCCCAGTTGCTCTTTTTTTAATTTGTTAAAATTCTTTAAAGTAATGCATCACATGGTGAAAAATTGTAGTGTTAAGAGAGCATATATAGTGGAAAAGTCCTCCTTTCTTGATCTTCCAGAAGCTGTATTTCTATCAAATTCTTCATCCTACAAACTTAAAAAAAAGTACAGTATGTTGTTTTTCAAAAGCATATGTTAGGGGTTTAAACTATTAAAAAGTCTTTTTTTGAAGGAACACTATGCACTGCTCTAACAAGTAGTGTTCAGTAAAAGCGAGGTGATAGTCTTCAAGGTGGCATAAAATTTACATTTAATAATAGCTAAATGTCAGTGTAATGTGATGTCATTCTATATATCTTTTGTAAAACATTTCCTTTTTTAAAAAATTATACAAGTAATTGATCTGTTATGTGTCATTTATTCAAAATCTGTCATAAGTACAGTACAACTTTATTGCTAGTGACAGTGCATGCATGGCCTTATTCAGCTGTTAGCTGCTTTTGGCCAATGTTGCAAGAACTCTAATTGTGACCTGCATTAATCTTTTATTTTGCACTTTTATGGGTGACAGTTTTTAGAGTAACCTTAGTAAAACACACTCAAGTGACTTGGATTTAGATGCTTATCCTTCTTGGGCCCCTTTTGTATTAACAAACACTGCAATTTATAGATTACAGTTGTAGAAAGCTATGCAGTTTTTATTTTCAACCTAGGTTATAACACAAGTATTCTGTAGCTCCAACTAAGGTGCCTTTTAAATTCTGTAGAGTTTTATGGGTGTTATTAATGTTGGCAGATCATGTACCTAATGATGTTACTGTCACTTTATAGCATTTCTCCCCATACAGTGACCTGTGCATTACTTACAGAGCCATAGGAGGTGCCGAGAATGAGGCTACTGCTCCCATATTAAATGAATTAGCAGTAGGTGTTAGGATAGCTGATTTTAAAACATTCACATATCAAACAAAGCAGACTATTATTTCACCATCAGTGCTCTTTTTCAAGTACCCAGATGGATGCTAGTCTCACAGAACACACTCCTCTAAGAGGAAAGGCATAAAACTCTGAAATGTCCATTGAATCAGTCATGCCTTTGGCATTGATCATAGGACTCTTAACCACTTTTTCTAGGGAGCAGTCAGATTTATTTTAGTTGTGGCATGAGAATGAAGAAATTATTGTGAAAAGATAAATGACTTAATTTACTTATCAAAATGAGCTTTCTTTTCTAGTACCTTTTTAAAGCATGTAGAGCTGTGTCATTCTTCTGTTAAAAATACTTTGGTTTGACTTTTGACTTTGCCTTTCTGCTTTTATGAGACAAAAGTGCATTTTTAAGGAAAGGACTTTGTGATTTGTTTTCTGTGTAATTATTTATTTCAAAGTGCAGCCATTGGATGGTTTTAGTTCTTCAGATGAAATGCCATTTGTGTTTCAGCCTGTGGTCCTTTGCTGGGTAAAATGAATTCTTTCAGTCACCTGTTTAAACATGTATGTTATTTAACATGTATTCTCACATTTCCAAAGCTGGATCAGCCACATGCAAGAGAATTACTTGCTTATTAATAGGATTTAAGTGTTTTCATCATTCTTTTATTTGGCAGGTGTATAGCAATCTTTAGAACAAATTTATTTAAAAAAATCACTCAAGTTGAATGACAGATACATATAATCAGCTTTTGTGGGTTCTAGTAAATTAGGGGAAACTATTATCTAATTGATTTTTTAAAAATTAAACTAAAAATTGTTATTTGTAGTCATCGTGTAATAGCCTTTAGAATTTGTCCTTTTCTGTTTTTTTCAAGGAGTTTTTCTCATGAATAACAGTACTAAAGATATTAACCGTTAAGAGTTTCATGAGAACCAGGGGTGGACATACCTATAATCTCAGCACCCCTGGAGGCTGAGGCAGGAAATAACAAGTTCTAGCCTATCTGGGGCAATTTATAGACTTGAAGTCCCTAAGGATGCACATGTATCTGTGAATAGGAAATGAAAATTACTGATAATATTAAATAAAGAACTAAAATTCTAGCCAACAAAAAGAAAGCATCTTTAAAAGAAGCCATTTCAGAATACAGGGTTAAGTGTTTTGTTTTGTTTTGTTTTTGAGACAGAGTCTCAAAGGTAGCAATCCTCCTGCCTTAGCCTTCCAAGTGTTGGAATCACAGGTATGTGCCACCATGTCTGCTTTTTTTTATTCCAGACAAGGTCTTGCCATGAAGTTTAGGCTGGCCTTGAACTTACTGTGCAGCCCATGTTGGCCTCAAACTTGAAGTAATCCTACTGCCTCAACCTTTGGAGTGCTGGGATTATAAGCATTTTGCCACCATGCCCAGCAATTTTTTTTTTAATCTAAAGAGTAGTTTATTGTCAAATTTATGAAAACAGCATCATTAGAATAATTACATTTTATAGCATTTAAAATATACTCGTATGTCAGCCAAAAAGTTAATAAAATTATATATGTATAAAGTAGAATAGAATAAAAATTAATCTCAGTAATGAATTAAAGCAACAAGTAGATGTTGGCTGAAAAAGCAGGATAAAAGAGGTGTATCTGACTGACATTCTTAGTGTATTAAGATCTGGTTGGTATTGCTTGCCTAAAACGGTGGAATGTAAATTAGTAGGCATGTTATTGGTCTACTGAAATTGATCCTTAGAGAAACTGTAAGAAAGACATCAGTGAAAAACATCAAATGTATCCATCAGAGTATAAGTAATTTTTTATATTTTGTGGTTGTTATATAAGAAAAATGGTTATAGAACTGGCTGGATTCAGAAGGTGAAATTCAGAATAAGGTTACTAGATAGTTTGACAAACCACATCTAAAATACAGATAGAGGATATATTGTTTTGTATTTTTCATACTTGAGAGTAAGACATCCTTCTGAAATACTCAATGATTGGTAAATCTTCAATCTTGAAATCCACTGTCAAAATAAGATTTGGGGCTCACCTTCCAAAACTACATATTATCTGAGGGGTACCTGTGTGGAACAGTTCCTTCTCCATCCAGTGTCCTTTTTCAGGAAAGGTTTTATATAAAAATAAAATCCTATTCAAGCAGACAAAGTCTTCTGTTATAGAGAACATTTAGTGTATTAATTTAGATCCATTTCAGTTTTTCCTTCCTTTTTCCTCCTTCCTTCCACCCTCCCTGCCACTTCTCTCCCTCCCTTTCTTCTTCCCTCCTTTTATAGTACTGGGGATTGAATCCAGGCTGGGCTTGAATTTGGAATCTGACTGATCCATTTGTTTTTTTTCTTTTTTCTTTTCTTTCTTTTGGTGGTACTGAGCATTGAACCCAGGGCTTTGTGCATGCTTTGTTTACTCTTTAAATTTTGAAACAGAGTCTCACTAAGTTCCCAGACTGGGTTCAAACTTGTGACCCTTCTGCCTCATGTTCCCAGATAGCAGTGATTACAGGCCTGCATCACCATGCTGGACTTCTTTATATTTCTTCTAGTCATTTACTATAGTACTTTGGATAGTTATCACCTTTCTCACTTAAAATACATTAATATCCTTTTTACTTCCTGAGGAAGGGAGATTCTTTTGATAATTATTGAACTCAACCTCCAGTGATGTCTTACATTTTAGACTTATTTACTTTAAAGACATCAGAGTCCTTCTTTGTCTTACTAGTTACATCTTTTCTTGATCTCTGGGGTCTGAATATAATTG
Source organism: Hydrochoerus hydrochaeris (assembly GCA_004027455.1). Taxonomy (NCBI): domain Eukaryota; kingdom Metazoa; phylum Chordata; class Mammalia; order Rodentia; family Hydrochaeridae; genus Hydrochoerus; species Hydrochoerus hydrochaeris. Next base: position 671,112 of record PVLA01000220.1, read on the forward strand.
TGTGTCCTCGGAGTCGTTAGCTAGATAAGCAAGAATCTTTCAAGGTAGTAGAAAGTCTGATGGTTTTTGAAATGTTCAGTGATTTGCATAGGAAGGAGTTTTCCTAAGTGGTAGTTTTTAGGTTTTTTTAGATAGTAACTAGGCAGCTTTTTGGAGGATAATTTCCAGCTTGATACCTGTTTTCCCCAGAGTAGCAGCATTTTCTTTATTGAAACAGGTAAAATTCTTGGAGATTTTTCTTATCACAAAAGATGCATGTATGGAAAGTAAAAATTCAAGGCATTTTTTTCTCTTGTGGAAACAAAGAATTTTACATGTTCCAAACTTGCAAAGTTTACTGTGTCCTGATAACATGAGGTAACGGTATTTATTAAGCCTTTGTTGTACCAGCTTACTCACAAAAGAAATGTGTCTCCTGGGCTGGGGCTGCTCAGAGCTAGACCATTTACCTAGATACTTGAGGCCCTACATTCTATCCCTAGTGACCACAGTGATGGACTGGGAGAAGACCCTCCTGTATTTCCTAAAATATGCCTGCTGAATGAAATGACATGCTAAAGTTTGATAGTATACCACAATCAGTGAAAGTAATTTTATACAGCGATATTTTTTGGTGGTAGTTATGGTTTTTTAAGTACGAATACATGCCATAAGATTGCTGTCTGCAGTTGCTATAAAATGAATGAGGAGTTATTTCATTGTAAAGATCTAGTTCTAGAGCAGGATTCTTTGATCATTCATGGCAAAGTGAAAACCAGTTCCATGATTCTTGTCTAAGCATCTTAGTTTTTAAATTACCATAAGCCATTATCCTTTAAGGATTTATTTAAAGTTGCTATATTTAAAAAGTTTAAAATTTTGTGTACAGGTAGATTTTTCTCCCATCAATAGATAGCACCTTTTTAAATACTAGCTGGTGTTAGCTAAACTCCTATTAGGCCAAAGAATCCCACATTTTTAATAAAATGAATATATTAGTATCAAATTGTCCCTTTTAATACTATTGGAGATGTCACTTGTTGTACTGTTAAAAGTATTTTAGCTGTTAGGGACTCTTGGAAATGGTTGGCCAAGTAGTATTCATTTTGACCTGGTTGAAAATTCATTTATTTTAAATTAGCATAGGATTGTAATTATGAAAACTGAATGTGTGTAACTACCCACGTTCTCTTAACAGAATATTTTATATGCAAATAATAAAAGACCAAATCCATGGCTGCACTCTTGGTCTGCTTATTTGTACTTGTTCTGCTTCTGTTTATGTTGTAGAAAATGAAATTCTAGTAACATGGTTCAGTTCTATTATCTTTTTTGATACTTATAAAAATGTATTAGGTTTTACTGTATTGTGCTTAACTCTTAAGAAATTTGTTTTTGCATATTGTTTGCTAAATTTTATTTTAATAAACCTCAAAATCTGCTTACTGTGTCATATTTATTTGTGGTACTTTGATCTGATTTATGTTTTATTAAGTGGAGTCATGAAAGAGGCATAAAATTATCAGTTGGTGCACCTAGCTGAATTATTTTTCCATATGCTAGTGATAGAAAATATGATTATACTTTACCTTCCCACTGAGCTCAAAATAATCAGGTATATCAGAATGATCACTTTTTCCTTCTTTTTTTTTTTTTTGAAAGGATAATTTGGGCCTACAGTCTTGAGTTTTTCTGAGTTTAACCACTCCTTTTCCTTCTCTAGATTTCACTGTTTGTACATGAGGGGGCTTCACAGGATAATTGGGAAACGTAATAGGCAGATTGTCTGTAGGATAGCTGACTACAGCATCTGCCTGTTTGCATTTGAGTCCTGGTTTTTATAGCTCGGTGCTGTTAGGCACATTCTGTGCCTCAGTTAACTCATCTGTAAAAGTCTACTTTATAGAACATGAAATGAAGTAATACAAGTAAAGTATTTAGAACAGTACTTAGTACAAAATAACTCATACTTTCAGATTATCATTATCTTTCACATTTCTTTACTTACATGATTCAGAGTAATTATTTCTGATGCTCCTTGATCTTGGTATATCAATCCTTGATTATCTATTTTGTGAATCAGATGTACTTTTCTTTCTTTTTTCCTTTTTTTTTTTTTAAAGTATAAATCACAGGCTAGCTTTTTATCAACCTTGTATGGTGTATACTTCTACTATACCCTTTATATTACGTATCCAACAAAAGTAGAAAAGCCCAAACTAAACACCTTTACCCAAAAGAGTAAATACAAAGTTCTTCAAAGCTTTCCTCAGAAGAATTTGTAGCTCTATTACTTCTCATGTGATTTATTTGAAAGTATTACAGCAGCTGTTGTAGCAGCATGTTTTTTTCTATATAACACACTTTTTCTGGCAAAATATTTCAGTGAATGGAGAATTGTTTTTTTTCAGATGTATATAATTTTCAAATTGATGTAGCCAAAACATTTAAAAATGATGAAGTGGTGACAATGGCTAATATACTCTGCTATAGCAGTTTTTATGTAGTTCATATTTTCTAAACATAAAACTTTCAGCAGGCTGGGCAATGCTTGTCAAAAAATTATTTAGAGCTCTGTATAGAATACAGAGTTGACATTTTTCAAAAACCTTCTCTCACCTCCTCGTCATTGAACATTTAAAATATTACTGTGATTTTTGTTGTTGAATTTGTAATCCTATCTTTAATAAACATTTTGCAAAAAAAGTTTTTTAATCATAAAACAGGTTTTTTTGTATTTTTAAACATTAGAGAAGTGAGGCTGAAGTAGCTGTTGGCAGTTTGATTAAACAGCTCCAATTTAGTGTTGATTGGGAGGTGGGAAGGGGAATTTTAAGTTGGTGATTTATTATTTTATTATCCATATAGAGATTATAAGAACCTTGTAGTTTAATTTTATTGCCCTGGGTAGGCCTCATCGTGTTTTTCCCTGTGTGAGAGACAGATCTTCCATTGCACTTGGGTCCCCTGCAGGGAATGTCTTTGAGAAAAAGAACACATGACATGATAAATATGTGACCTGTATTTTGCATTTCAGAATAAAATACTAATTTTGCTGAATTGTGTTGAGTGTGTAAAGACAAAAGGAGAGAGAGATGGAGGAGAGATTTCAAAGGAAGAAAAGGGGTCTAGATGGTTTTGGCATGTTTTTGCCCAGTTTTTAGTTTTGTCAACATTGGTTCAAAAACAGTTAATAAGCATTCCCTTATTACCTTTTATTTATATAAATTGTGAAATGTGGTTTCACTAACTTAGAATTGTTTAAACCAGCTTAGTGATGTCAGTGAATGTGAAGATGAATGCAATCAGAGTAATAATATGTAAATAGTAAAGGCTGAAGATACGTCGTTCATATGTTCAGTTGCTGTTCATATCCTTTTACTGTCTAATAAACTGCTTGAAGTTTGCAGATCTCACACTTCTGTCCTTTAATTATAGAATGTCTATGTTCAGCTGTATTCTGTTGTTTCCCACCATCCTTTTCAGATAGGCATGGTCATGTGTGACTAAATTCTAACTAATGAGGTATAAGAAATAATACATGCCATTGGAAAAAGAGTGCTCCCACTCCTTTTTCTTGCTCAGGAGCTAGAATGCATATACTTGAGTAGCCACTTTCAAGTGGATGTAGAAGCCAAGAGCTAAAGATTTCAGAGTTGTGCCACCCCTGGAAGGTGACAGTGGAAATAGCCCCTGTTGGATTTGGTGGTGCACACGTGTAATCCCAGCACGTGGGAGGCTGAGGTGGGAGGATCACAAGTTCAAGGCCAGTCTGGGCTACATTGTGTGTTCAAGGCCAGCATGAAATACAAAGTAAGACTGTCTCCAAATAAATATAAAATATAAATACAAATATAAATACACAAATATAAAAACAACCCCTTGCCATCCATCCTGGTGGGGAGGTGTCTTTGTTATAACTACCTGAGTAACCTTGATGTTACCTGGTTATTCAGTTATTCAGCAAACCTTTATTTAGTGCCGAGCTGAGCTTCTGGTACAATTGGACCTGCAGTCATAGTTAACTGCCCTCAGGGAAAGGGAAACTAAAACAGGATTAAAAGTTTGTACCTATGTAGGTGTTAATCTGATTAGTAGTGGAACAGAGAATGAAGGAAACTAAAATACATGCTCTGCTCCTGTATATCTGAATATATTTTTGTCTATCCCTAAGTAGTAATATATTGTTCATTCAACCAATAATTGAGAGCTGTTGAAGTCATACTGAGGATTAAAATAATTACAGATCTTCATTCTAGTTAATGGAATCAACCAAGCAAGGTAAATGTATAGTGTGTTTACTGGTAACTCCTAAGGAGAAAAAGCAGAAGGTAACATCAAGATGGAAAATGGAGAGGAATTACAATTTTTATGTAGTAGTCAGGGAACATGTCATTGAAAAACTAATCATTAATCAAAATTCAAGAAAAGGCACGGAAGTCAGTAGTGGAAGTAGATGAAACATTCTTATTCAAGGCCACTGTGAGGGCATATGAATGATACTGTGAAGATCGGTGCTTTCCTGCAGGAAAAGGAATACTTCAAGCAGAGGTTGCTAAAGGACAGACTTCTAAGCTGCATGTTCTTTAGTTTCTGGTGTTATACAGCTGAAGACAGGACGTGTGAGTTGCTAACAACTTTGTGGATCACCATCCCTAGGAAACTGACCAATCAGTAAGACAGAGTCCAATTTAATGTTTTATCTGTTAACAAGTTTAAGGTGGAAAATCAAAGGAGACATGTTCAGATAATGAATAGGTGGTCAGGCGTGGTGGCACACACCTGTAATCCCAGCATTTGGGAGGCTGAGGGAGAATTGAGTGAGTTCAAGGCCAGCCTGAATTACGTAGCAAGGCACTGTCTCAAAATCAAAAGAATAAACAGGTAAATTTGCCTTAACTTTTACTTTGTCTTTCCATTATATTTAATTAAGCAAGTACTTTGTACACCTCTTTTGTGTTTGTAAACTGCTACACACTGAGGAAATGCAGAACAAAAAGGTTTCCTTGACCTCATACAACTTAAGTATTAGTATGGAAAAGGGACATTAGGCTATTAATTATGCGGTAATTTAAAAGCTGTGTTTAAGAAGCTGATTGGAGACTGCTAGGGAATACAGTTGCTCTTATCTGCAGGCTCAGGAAAGTCCTTTTTGAGAAAGATTTTCATGAAGGATGAAAGGGCAATAATCAGAGGAAAGAGAAAACTGCGTAAGTAGAGGGATCTTTGGGATTAAAAAGAGAGGAGCAGAACCTGGAGTGAAAGAGGAATATGGGCATAGGAGGTGAGTGGGATCAAGTGATTCTGGGCTTTGTAGGTCAAAGTTAGGGTTTTGCTTTTAGTCATGAGTGAGGAGAAGCCATTTAGAGTGTATGCTGCAGCTGTAGGCAAATGCTGTCATCATGTTTGTGTTATGATTGGAGAAAGGCAAAAGTGAGTGGGGATTTGAGATAGAATGGCCACAGTGGAGGTGATTTGATGGAGTAGAGTGGAATCTAGGAAATGATATATTGCATATGAGAGCATGAAGAGTTAGGGGTCAAAAATGACTAGAAGCTCTCTGTTTTTCTACAAAATTTGGACAGCCATATGCCTATACAATGTATTGAAATTGAGAAATTGAAAGGATATCTAATCAGAAAAATGATGAGTTTTACGTTTGCTGAGTTTGTGGCTTGCTGTGAGATTCCTAATTAGAGTTACTGAGTGGGCTCCGAGATGCTATGGAAAGGCCACTGAAGCCAAGAAAGTGCTTTGCACCCTAAATTTGGGTTACCCACTGGGAGTAGCAGACCTCTGTAAGTAGTGTATCCCTGACAAGGAGACTACTAGTCAGTGTTGGAGAGCAGTTGTTGTTTGTACCATTGCAAGCACTTCCAAAATGGTTTTCCTGGTTAACCGTAACGATAGCTCACATTTAGAGCACTTCCTACATATCCAACGTGAGCTGCACACTTCTATTTACAGTGACTCAAATTTGAAGATCCTATGAGGCAGGTACTACCCATTTTACAGATGAGAAAATAGGCTATTAAAAATTCAGAGATGTGATCGAAGCATAGAGGTGATCAAGCACAGTCACCTGGCTCTAGGACTCAGCATTTTGGTCACCATTCTTTCCTCTCCCTGATTCTTAGTGTCTGCACCCACTCCCTTGCCCTGTGTAAAAAATCTTTTCTTAGACCTCTTGCCTGTTCACAGTGGCTGGTTACAACAGAGGAGCCCAAACACCTTTGATATGGACTGTATTCCTATTTTTAGCTTGCCATGCTCAGCTCTCTAAAAGTAGTTTCAAGAAGCTCAGAATTGGTAGGATAGCAAAGGACAGGAGGATGTATGTGTACAGATCGACTTCCCAGATAGCCATCTGTCTTACCTTTGGTTACCATAAGAAAATACTGTACATTAAGTGGCTTAAACAACAGAAATTTATTTTCTCACAGTTGGGAAGCTGAAGGTACATGATTAAGGTTGGTTCCGTTTCTGCTGAGGGTTGTCTTCCTGGTTTGTAGATGAGCAACATCTTGCCATGTCCCCACATAGCAGTTTTTCAGTGCATGGAGAGAACACGAGCTCTCTGGGGGTTCAGAGGATCAAGGTCCCACCCATGACTTCATATAACCTTAATTCCTTACTCCAAACACAGCTGTTCTGAGAGTCTGGGCTTCAACATACATTTTTGGACACACATTCATTTAGTCCCTAACACCATTTGATCGTGTAATCATCACATTGGAGTTAACTTACTCTGCACATTAGCAGAGGGCAGACATGAACTTGGCCATATCCTTTCAACTGAGAAGAATCTGAGGCAGGATCCGAAGTGAGAAAGAACCTGTAACTTCTCAGCTAGTTCATTGTCATCCTGAAAAGGGGAATGATGTTATTTAGGGTTGCAGTGTCAACAAATAATACTCTTATGGGCCCAGCTTGCTTTCTAGGTTGCAGGTTTATATAAGCCCAATTACAAGGGAATTCATTCCAGAAGAATCTATATGAAGTGGCAAGCCTTTAGTCTAGGTGGCTGAGGTTACTGTAACCGCACGGAGACATCAGAAAGATACTTTCCAAGTTGTGTCCATCCATCTACACACTTTGGTTCTAACCCCATTAATGCCTTGTACCAGTATGTTATTAAGGGATTCTAAGAGTCTCCTCAACCACTGTGGCTCTAGCTATAACGATTTAGGAGCTACAAGTGACTTTCAAGCCAGTCATTCACTCATGTTGTTCCCTGAAGAAACCAGCCCCTACATGTGTTTGTGACTACAGAAGTCAGTGGCCCTAGTAAAGAGCACCTCTTGTTTATGGGTCTGTATCTGTCAGCTCTGCTGCCTTAAATCTTCAACTGAGTTATAGATAATATCATTTAAGTGCCCACTTTGTGCAAGCATTGGGCTAGCCGGTTACATTGGTTACACTAATATTCAGCCCTGGAGAGCCAGGGCATAGCGTACAGACTCGGGTTATAATTCACGCAAGGTAACATGTTTCTCAAGAAAAGGAATAGGAATTTAAAACCAGACCACCAAGAAATGTGCTAGAGGTGTGCTGTGCTCTTGTCTTGGTCTCCTACTTTTCACAACTCCCCAGTCAAGGCTGAAGGGGCTTCTAGTTCAGTAGCTACAGTTTCAGGGGCTCAGATTTAGCACTTTTATTCCTATCCAGTCCTCTGTGCAACTAAGGGTCATGCAGCTTAACAAGTTATCTTTACTGTGGACCAGATTAGTTTGACCACATTTCCAAAGTCTAAGCTAAAATGCTCTATGAATTGGTGCCTGGAAGTTGTCAGTTGGTTTTGAATTGCTCCTCTTCACTGATTCCTAGGACAGGGGCCAGGAAGGAATCTTGGATTGTGGCTGAGGAGAAGTGACTGCTCTGGAATAATTCAGTGTCTGACAACATTATAAATGTTGCAAAACTTCCTAGCTATATATTTTAGCCCAGGGCAAAAATCCTTATCCTGCTTCAGATTTTCAAATAATCTGTCAAATTCTTTTCCAGTCAAAATATCTTTAAACTCTACTGTACCTTTGATCCAGGGGATTCCTGGAAGGATTTTTTTTTATTGTTTCTGCTTCCCTTCCCACTCCCCATTACGAGAGATTGAACCCGAAGTTTGCTGTATGCTAGGTTAGTATTTTCAGCCCACCTGAAACTCATAAGCTCCCTGGAATTACATTAATTTTGAAAATACTCAATGGTATTATAAACTTTTCTATTTCTTCTCAAGTTTGAAACTCCTCTAACAGGATTTAAAAATTTTTTAAATTTATTTTTCCTTTCTTTTCCTGTAGGATTCTCCAAGGCTGGCTTCTGCCTGCTTAGAAGGAAATGCTGAGCAGCTGCCCCACTGTCCCATCCTGGATGATTCCGGTCCAGGATGGCTCTCCTGAGGCATCAGACCTAATAAAGTTTCTGAGAGAGAAAGGGCAGACAGGTGGGAGGAGGGAGAAACTGCCCAGCAGAGAGAATCTAGTGAAGTCAGTCCTGTTATCTAGAATTCTTTCAGCAGGTTAGGTAGCAATTTTCCCTGGATACAAGTAATTGGCCCTGAGGAAAGCTAGAAAGGAGGAGGTGACATCAAACTGACCTGGGCCACAGGAGCGGGGAGGAGGCCCTTCCAGCTTGGCTGTCTTCCTGCTTCCATCTTCCTCTCTTTATCCTCTTTTCCAAGAGTTGCAACCAATGACCAGTATTCTCAATGCTGGATGCAATTCATTGAGTTTTTAATGTGGAAATGTGATCCCTGCAGAGGTGAGACAATTCCGACTGCAGCGCCCTGTGGGTGAGACTGCGTGCCCCTCCACCGGGCACCCCTCCACGCTTGCCCACTGAGGGAATTAGGTAGTTCTGACATTTTACTGGGTGAGGTGGCCTCGGAGGGCCATCATCCCAAGGTCCAGCTGAATTCACGCTCGGATCCTAAGATCAGTGTCAAGGAGCAAAAGAGGCAGTAGCAGCCACGGGGAGACAGCTGAGGAACCAGACGGTCCGCACAGGCAGCCCCTGGCTAGTTACACGCTGGTTCTAGCCCCTTCCATGGGCAAAATAACAAAGTCAGCCAGCAGCAGGTAGGGCTCCTGTGCTTGAGTGGGCACACGGTCCTCACTGGTTCCCCCCTGGACCCACAGTCCGGGGACAAAAGACTCGGCCAGTGGAGTACCTCGTGGAACTGGCAGCGGGACCCTGTGCAGCCTACTAACGCCTCTTGCCCCCTTTATTCTCCGGTTACTGCCCGGGGTTGAAATGGGTGTTTGGGTCAGGCGAAGTGTTGGGGGCCAGCGCCCCTCGGTGTCAAGTCTGCTCTGCCCGCCTATGGAGGAGGCTCTGGGCGCCTGGTGGGCCGGGTTCCGTCCACCGCTAAACCGGCCGAGTCTTCCAGGGTGCTCGGGCGTCCCTCAGAGAGCGGTCGTGGGGCAACGCGGCAAAGGCCGAGTGGCGCAGCTGGCAGCCAATGAAGAGGATGATGAGCGCCACGGAGAGCAGCAGCAAGAAGAAGAGCAGCAGGTAGGTGGGCAGGTCGGGCTTGGTGGCCGAGCAGTCCCGCACCCCGCGCGCGGTGGCCAGCTCCAGCGGCAGGGCGCCCTCCGCCTTGACCGTGGCTCCCGGGGCCAGTGCGCCGCCCACCGCCGCCTCGGGGCTGCCGGTGGCGTTGAACAAGTCGCCGTACATGGCCCGGCGTCTGTCTGTCGGACCCTGGCGGGACCACCTCACTTCCACTCGCACAGTTCCGCAGTCCCCTAGGTGCCTACATGGCGCTCCTCGCCCTCCCTGCTGCGCGCAGCTGACCTGGGGCGGGGAGACCCTTCGGCTTCTGCTGTCTTTGCTGTGCGCCGCGGACTCCAGCCCTCGGGGTGGTCAGGTCTGAGTCCGCGCCCCTCGCTTGGGCTTTTCCGTTTCTTTGGGTCGACACCAGGATAGAGATCCCGAGCCCCTGACTCCTCACGGTTTTTCAGTCGTCCTCTTAGCTCTGATCCCCAGCTCAGGTGAGCTCGGACTCCAAGGTTCCTCTCGGGTGTAGTAGCGCTGAGATGCCGTGTAAATGTGACCGCAGCTCGGGGACCTTGATAAACCTGGACGCGGAGTGCAAGGCGCGTGGATGCCGCTGCTGCCTCGTCTCGGAGCAGTCCTGCAGCTGTGGGTGCCTATCGAGTCCTCCGGTGCGTGGCGAGCTTGGCCGCACCGGCTCTGCTGCGGTGCCGCGCTGGAGACTGAACGGCAGACTGAGCTTTGAGGCAACTCT